>JABFEA020000138.1:5872256-5883934 GCA_019775915.2 Cyphomyrus plagiostoma | reverse complement strand
TGCGTACTCACGCGGCTCCCTGACGCGACCCAAAACCCTGCGTACTCACGCAACCCAAAACCCTGCGTACTCACGCGGCTCCCTGACGCGACCCAAAACCCTGCGTACTCACGCAACCCAAAACCCTGCGTACTCACGCGGCTCCCTGACGCGACCCAAAACCCTGCGTACTCACGCAACCCAAAACCCTGCGTACTCACGCGACCCAAAACCCTGCGTACTCACGCAGCTCCCCGACGCGACCCAAAACCCTGCGTACTCACGCGGCTCCCCGACGCGACCCAAAACCCTGTGTACTCACGCAGCTCTTTAACACAGTCATTCACAAGCTGCTGTTCCTTCTCCTCGTACGAGATGGTTTCCGTCTCCAGGTGACACGCCTGCCAGTGAGACAGTGGGCGGAGTTACATCCCAGTCGCCACGGCAGCCACCCAGCCTGACCCCTTCTTCGCTCCCCGGCCGCCTTTACCTCCGACCGCAGCACGATGTTCTCCTCCTCGAGGTCCTTCAGCTTCTTTTGCAGTGAGTCAAGTGGAAAGTAGCTTGGCACAGAGGATGACGAGTCGTTACGGCGTAGCCTAGCAGTGGGGGGGGGTCAGAGAGCACCAGTGACCACATGTGCACGTACATGGACGCAGACTGCCTGCCGATTAGTGTTGACCCCCAGGGTGTCACGTGACGGACGCATCACAGCTGGACACATAACTGGCTTAAGGGAGCAGCTTCACGGTAACAAGCGAGAATCATGCCTGCTCTCTGTCACATGGCTGCGGGGGGGGGGGTGACGCGCCCGGCTCTTTGTATCTGTATTAAGTTACACAGAGCAGACCACGAACAGCAGAAAACAAACACGACAGAACTTTGATCAAGTGTTCATGGAGGATGGAAGCCTAATATAGTGCAGCACAGAGTCAGAGCCGGGAAGTGGGAGGGGCTTCACATCCCACACACTGGAGTGTTAAGTCTAGGGAGTTAATCCAGAGTAGGATTACCAAGAACCAAGCCGAACCACAAAATGGTTGTTTCTCATCATAAATTATGATAGCTGGAAATCGCACTACAGTATCCGTGGTCCGGCGTACACCGAAAGTGTGACCATACAGAGCCATCTGCGTCACCACCTCTGACTGGTTTAAATGGACGGAGATACTGGTGTTCTGCGTTAACATGCATGGATTATCTGAAGGAAAAAAGAGATTTTCTATATATCATCCATTATTAGTAGTATCGCACATCGCGGTGTATTGATGCTTTCCCCATATATCGCAACTTAAAACTTGAACCTCCTGCTTAAAAAAGTACTGTAGAATAGCTGAACAGAATGGATTCATAATGCAAATTTACACAAGCAAATGCTAATTCTTCTAACGTTTGATACTTGCAGAACACGGCGATTCTCACAGACGTGCTAGCGGAAATTAGCGCACAAAAAAATTAAAATTGCACAAACACACGCTGGTGGTGCGGTCTACTGTGGTATATCATGATGTATACCGTGCGAAGAGTAAATAAGCATCTCTTGGGTTTTTTTGTCGCTGTCGTTCTCCAAACCCGGCACCTTTAACGGGCCGACCCTTCTGCATTGGAAAAGCAGTGAGTAGGAACTGTGCAGTGACTGGGTGACTCTCTGCGGTACAGTTTGGGCACGACTGGTTCCTATCTGCTAATGAAAAACCGCCATTAAAGACAGTAACCCCCCCGATCAGGAAACGAGTGCCGACCCCGGGAGGACAATCACTGGAAGGAACAAACATGAAGCTAGATGACGGAGGCTGTGCGCCGGGCACTTCACAGCTGACTGTGCTGAAGCCCATTGAAGTCCATTTTATGTTTTATGTTTATTTGAACCAGACAGTTCCTTAACCACAATGCCACCTGCTGGCCGATAGTGGGAGAAGGTGTCTCGGGGGCAAATGTGGCAGGTACCAGCGGGAGGGTGTCAGACTTACGGTGTGGAGGTAATGGATTCACCCTCGCTCTCCTCTGCCGCGCTGGTGTAGAACTGTAGCAGTTCGTCCTTCATGGAGAGCTCGTGTCGCAGCTGCGATACCTGTGGGCCAGGTCACAGGAGCGGGGGCTTTGGTGGGGGGGGGACAGACCCTCTCGGGTAACCGCACACACTGGGTAACCGCACACCTCAGGCGCAGTCCTCACCTCCTCGCGGATGATCTCCACCTGCTCCTCCAGGGATTCATTTCGCTCGCTCAGGGTCTTGTTCTTCTTCAGCAGAGACTGGCCGATGCGGGCCGCCAGCTCCAGATCACGTTCTTTCTGCGGGGGAGGGTCAAAGTTCGAGTCTGCGAAAGCGTGTACGCCGAGGACCTGACCCAGTGTCCGCTCACCCACGTCATTCGTGGTCACGCCTTCAAAAGTAGAAAATAGAAGCTTTTCCCGAGTTACCCGCAGCCTCTTGCCTTCCTACAACAGGGCAGTAATCTAGAGTAACCGGTAGACTTCAGGCCGCCAAGTACTTTTATCTGGGGTACAGCAGCATGAGCAGATTTGAGATTACCCACAATGCACTACTGTTCTGATTTGCATTGAACTGGTTCTCTGTTACATTTCAGAGATGCGTTTCTAAGCTGCCCACAGCATGTGTGTGTGCGTCTGTGTGTCCAGGGCACGCCTCTGCTTTGGGCAGCTGGATGGGTAAGAACATGGCGGGTTAGGCACATCATCGCGTGCGGTGACCAGCCTCCTGTCCCAAACCTCAGCTGCAACATCTCCTCACTCTGGCTACTGAAGCCGTTAATGGGATTTCTTAGCCCCCTTTTTGGCCCTAAATTAAAGTGCATGAAGGTGAAGTGTCTCACCTCCTCAAGCAATCGGGTCACGGCGTCGATGTCATTGTATGTCTTGGTCATCTGGGCCACACGTTCAGCACAGAGGACTGTGAGAGAGGGGGAGGGGAGGGGGGTTAGGAACAGAGAAAGCAGATGGAAGCCATGCATGTGACAGGGCAGACAGCCTGACCCCCTACCACACACACACCCTGTACAGTAAGTGCCCCCACCTGGCAAGAGGCCCTGTTTCTGGGAGTCATGATGACAGTGTTTTATTCACGCGTTATATAATGCATCTCAGAAATGACAAAAAAAAAAAAACTAAACCACAGAGGTGCCTCAGCGGTAAAGGCATTGAATCAGACAGGGACACCAGCAGGTGACATGCTCTCGTCCGGGTGACATTGCCAGTGGGAAGAATCACTCATGTGAGGAAGGTCAGACTGCAGCTTTCGCATGAAATGCTGCGAGGCTGCTCCGCCGCATAGTAAAATCAGCCGGCTGCCAGTTCTGCGGCGTCATCCAAAGCTAAGAAAGCAGGATCAGCCAGTCTCTGTGGCCGCTGGGATTTTGAGTCTTGCTCACGGGCCAAATGATTAAATACAAATAACATTAACTGCAAGACCTCCCTCTAACTCTGCTGAGGCGCAGGTCAAACATCTCCTCCCAGGAAGGTGAAACTTCAACCTTCTGCATCATGTGATCATAACAGATGACAAGCTAAGCGGCCATTAACTGAACCCCTACTACCGATAAGCTAAGCCGGTGATGAGATCGGCTCACTGTGAAAGTGTAGCGGTGCTTGCGGTGTCTGACCACAAGGGGGCGTCCTTACACCCAGGTGCAGAGCAGCTCCGACACTGAACACCCCTGAGCCTGCTCACCCCACCCTGAGCCGCAGAGAGAGGAGGCGGCTTAGTGTTACAATCCATCCCGCTTGGACTGCTGCATCCCCCCAACACAAGACACCTTACAGCCTCCCCAGAACGTCACACGTCCAAAACAGACCCCGCCAGGCATCAATTCGTCATTCCAGCTTTCCTATAAACACTGAGGAGGGCGTGCCCACAGGACCAGCCAGAAGGTCACCCCCCCCCCCAGAACAGCGGGGGTCACAGTCCACTTCGCTATACTCAGGGTCAGAAGGAATGCTGTAATCACAGGGCGTGTTTGCTGGGGCCGTATCTCACCCCGTAACTCAGTAACGACACAAACACACCAAGCTCATTGAAAGGGCCCAACATGCGGAGGATGTGCCATCACTGTAATTAAGCTCAACGCTATGACACCCAACACGGATCTTAAAGGCACGGATTAACATTTACAATAGAACTACATTGCACTACACAGCAAACCGTGCACAGTCGAACCCATGCCAGCCACAGCAAGGACTCGGCTGCCAGAAGCCCAGGCGAGCCCTTATTAAATATAAATAAGCTCACTGATATCGGGAGAGGAGCCGGATAAGTTCAGAGGGAGGACGCTGTTTTTGCCATGACGAGCGAACACACCATTAATAAGCAGATCATTAACATATTAAACTTTACTGGACGGTTCACTGCAGAAACACTGGCTTCTTGGCTAAGTGGTGTAGATTAACCCTTTGTGTCAAGCTCCCCCACTCTCAGACATGTTAGCAGAACTGCAGGCCGTGTGCAACTGTGACACTGCTGTGCAGTGCGTCTGTTTGAAGAATGGCACGGGGGATCGAGGAGGAGGGGTAGAAGGGCAGAGAGTCGTGAAAGGCGGCGAGCGGCGGCCGTGTCGTCGTGCAGGGACACCACAGAGAAGCGGGGAGAGACTGCATTCCCGGTAAAAACCAAACGCCAATACAGCAACTGAGCAGTAATGATCACAAACCAGTCACTGCTTCTGACCTCAGGTTAGGACATCTGATACCAGATAAGTGCACAACGTCTCTCGCTGCACAGATTATCACCCCCAAGTTCAGACTTTGTGTTGACATGCTGGAAAAGCCATAACTGAAGAGCAAGCAATTGGTTAAGTTATATAAACCAGCAGAGAGGAGAAAAACATGACAGCCAGAGACTCCTACAGAGTCACAGCATCCACCGGGGAAGGAGACCCACAAATGGAGGAACTGGAAACAGAGGCTACCTTCATGCAGGGATAGCGGGTCCACTGCGTCGTCATCGTATTCACACTGGGAACCAGATGTGTCAGGGGGTTCCGGAGAACAGCTCCGCTCAAAGATCTCCTCCTCGGGAAAGCTCAGGGGCGAGGAGGACATGATCCGCACACATTAGCGAGTTAGCGGTCCGTGACGGAGGAAGGATCCTTCAGAACTGCCATTATCGCTTTTGCTTCTATTGGTTAGAAGACACCCAGGACAAGCTGAGCTCCCAGCCCGGACGGGCACACCCTCACGGTTACTCTGTCCCATGCGCTTTGTTTGTGTTCAACCACCACAGCAGGGAGAGATCAGGCTAACTGAAGGGGTGCCTCACTGGCTCGGTCCGTAAACCAGGCGAAGCATGACGATGGATCCACTGAAAATTACAAAAAACACCTAGATGGTTTTGCAATGTAGACCAAAGTTGTGAGCTAAGTTGTGTTTTTTACTCACATATATATGTATTCACACTTACATCTATCTGGCCTCCCCTCTCCATATAGGGAAAATGGTACGTTCTGAGGAAGTGCCATGGAAACTTAACTAGGTAGCTCAAACTACAAAACAGGCACACCTGTTCCTGGGGGTGGAGCCACAGGTGACTCAGTTTGCTCTTATCACACATATTTATGGAAAGAGTCAAACAGGAGATAGTGGCTCATTCTTACTCTGCCTGGTTATGCAACACCAGCAACTCTGCTTTTTGAAATCACGGCTCAAACTTTGAATTCAACAGAGACAGAAAGATACCGAAAGTCCAGTGATTGCTGAGATGCTTAGAGCTGTTACACTACAGAGCATTTCTGCGCACACAATGAAGCATCGCTATGGAGACGCCACAGTAACCACAAGCATGAAGCTGGAATGCGCCACGGAAGTGCCAGAGGGGGGAAAGCTCCCCCCATCACTGGGTTATAAGCTCCCAAAAAAAAAAAAAACCAAACAAAAGGCACATCAGCCTGCTGGTCCACTTCCACGATGGAGATGAATGATCCATCCTACTCAGAGAATGGTTGTGCTGGCGGATCCCCTCCCAGCATTCAACAAAGATCGCCTGGAGTTAATGTCACTCTGGTGCAGATAGGGCCTCGACTACACCTGCCGTTTGTTTGCAGTATTATGTGACAGCATGAAATCACCTAGCATATATTCACAATAAAATGTGAGGCAGGAGAAACAGCTTGAGAATATTGAAATCCAGCAGCTAGAGATCATATGGAGCCCCGAGTGCAACAGACTGCGACGCGTCTCTGCCACGGGCTCTCAGCAACATCCGAGCTGCCCCCCCAGCACCTGGCGTGAGCTGCCCCCCCCAGCACCCGGCGTGAGGTGACCGGCAAGCCACATCCCTGCCAGCCAATTTGCGTGTGCAAACCTGCTCCAGGACCTGCTGCCCCCCCCCCCATCCGACAGCTGTGCCTGAGGGTGCAGACACGTGGTGCCACGTCAGAACCGCACATGCAGGACAGCACACTGGGACCCGCGCCAGCACGTGATGACATGGGGGGGGGGTGCATCTGGGCTCGTCCTGACTCTTCGCCCCCCCCCCATCAAAATGATGCGATGTTGATTCCACACCGAACGCCGTGGAGGTCATACGCGAGACACAGGGGGCGAGCAGCCAGGACAGACGCAGCCGCAGACACGGACGCAGACGCGCGCAGGGGGTCGGACAGACACTCGCCGTAACCCCACCCCGCAGCTGCCGGCCGCACCGAGCGCGGGAGCAAGAGTAGCGGCCGCCGAGGCCATCGCCGTACCATCAGTGCACTCTTCGTAGTACCAGTCCAGCTCGAAGTAATCCGCCTCGACGAATCTCTGCATAATCAGCGTCCGTCTTCCATGCTGCCCAGTCCGGAGAATCGCAGGCCGCCTGCAGTCCAGCAGGGGCCAGTTCCCGTCCACACACGCGATCTGCTACCCGAATGGGAGCACGGGGGGGGGGGGCGGGAGAGCAGGGGGACGGGTGGGGGAGGAGGCAGGCTGTCAGAAAGCCCTGTTATTGGCAAAGGGGCGTGTCCGATTTCGTGCTCCAAGGCCCTGAGCGGCCGAATCAGTACCGGATCCTGACAGGCGGGGGAGGAGTGAAGGCCAGATAAGAAGGCAGCCAATAGCAGCAGGCTACATCAGAGACACGCCCCCGATGGGGCCATCCATCACGCCCATCCCCCCCCCCATCTCTCTCTCTCTGGCTCTCTCGCCCACCTCTCTGCAGATGCAGCCTACATAGTCTTCCAGGGGTGGTTGCCATGGCGACTGGCACAGGGCAAGATTCTACATGAATGCCTGGCCCTCCCTGCCTTTAAGGGCCCTTTAAGAAATAAACGCAACATCATCCGCACCCTGAAAGGATGCAAAGCTGAGAGCCTGACAGCAGCGCAGGCAGAATGTTGGCTAATTTAACACAGAGGCTGGGATTTCATTCCTCTCTGCCAATCAGGGCCACAGAAGGGGGAGGGGCATACAGGCAGGGCTCTGGAGGTGCCGTCATATGCTGCTGCTTACTGGAAATAATCAGCAAGATCAAATTCAATTTTAAAAGGAGACAATCTTATTCAGAATCTCTAAAAATGTGAACACAGTGAAGCCACACAAATAGGAAGAACTGCGTGGAAAATGTAATCATGCTGTGCGTCACGCCTGGGTTTAGATTAAAGGCGTGTCCGGTACGGTGATACAGTTCCCCTTATATGCATCTCTGTCGGCCGTCTGCCCAGAGGGACGCCCTGCTAGGTGCCAATGTGACAGATTGCCCAGCTGCCCCTCCCACTGACTCGGAGGTCATGTGATTCACTCATGCAGAAGGACCCATCACCACTGTGTCCTGGGAAATAGTGGCTGATTGGGGACTCTGGGCAGACAGCAATATAGGCACATCGGTGTTAAGGCTCGAGGAAAGCGGCTCAACGAGGCTGACAGAACGGGGACTGAGCAGGCAGCCTTACAGGGACACCAGTGTTCAGGCTCGAGGAAAGCGGCTCAACAAGGCTGACAGAGCAGGGACTGAGCAGACAGTCTTAGGGTGTTCAGGCTTGAGTATTCCCATAGGCAAAATATCAAAAATACCCCAGACTTCCAATTTTGTATAAAAGCTCATACAGACTCATTCCACAAAAGCTATAGTTCCAGACACATATCCCTGGCATGCTCACCCACACCTTGCTGACGTCAAGCTCCGCCCAGAGTGGGGCTGGGGCTTCTGCTCTCATCTGCATAGATTCATGATGGTCTACACAACACGACACATGGTGTGTCACAAAGATCTGATCCGACATGAACCACAGGCAGGCTCCAGCGTCTGCCCGTGACAAATCTCTGCACTCGAGTTCCACGTCGTTTAGATGGATCTGGCATGAGTGATTCGCTACAGACTGAAAGGAGACTGACGCAGCGTTCACCATGTGAACACATGAGGAATCACAGTGACCCGGGTCACTTGCTGCCATGGCTGCAGGACACTGACTCACCATCGACTGCTGCCAAAGCTACCCAGACCATCCAGAGACAAACGCCCTCTAATCATCTGAAGCGGCACCTGTTCCTAAAGCTAAAAATAATCCATAGATTCTGGCATCTTACAGTTAGGAAACAGATTTGGTCACGTAGGATCAGTATAAATTCCTGGTGTTTGATGACAGTTGTTAATACTGAATGCCAAACAGTAGAAACATGTTTAGATGATTAACACATTAACAATACCCATCTTACATCTTTCCTACAACAGAATCAGCACTAACAGTACCCTGTCCGTCCATCCGTCTGTCTGTCTGTCTATCCATCCATCCATCCATCCATGTTTCTAACTATGAATCCTGGTCAATTCTCAATTACACATGAATCCATGACACTATCATAAAGTGAAATGTAGTCCAGATTATATCCAAATACTATCCAAAAACATAATAATTTCAGGAAGCCAGGTTAACTGAAAAAAAAGTATACAGTACTTTTGTATAAGTCCTTGAGTATGGATCAGTGAGTATCGGTCCTTAAATATAGGCCATTGTGTATAGATGCTTGATTATAGGTCCTTATATGGCTTTGAGTGTTGGTCAGTGAGTACGGGTCAGTGAATAAAGATCCTTGAGTGTAGTTCAGTGAGTATAGGGCGTTATGTATAGGTCAATGAGTATATAGGGCCTTGGGTACAGGTCATTGAGTATAGGGCTTGGAATTTAAGTCTGTAGGTATATAGGGCCTTGAGGGTCATTGAGTAGAGGGCCTTACGTACAAGTCAATGAGTATATAGCACCTTGAGTACAGGTCAATTAGTATAGATTAGTGGGTATATAGGACCTTGAGTATAGGCCAGTGGGTAAAGCTCCTTGAGAATAGGTTAGTAAGTATAGGGCCTTGAGTACAGATCAGCGAGTATAGGTCCTTAAATATAGGTCACTGAGTATAGGGCCTTGAGCATAGGTCAGTGAGTAAAGGTCCTAGTTCCTTGAGTATTCCTGCAGCAGCAAACAGAAGAGAGCACACAGCATTTTGGGGGAAATTCCCCTTTAAGTATGAAATGGAACGGAGCTGGAACCTCCAGGCCAACCTGGGCAAGCATCTGCAGCCACACAGGAGAGTGAGATGTTTCCTCCCCCATTAGTCTGACATAAGCAGGGGGAATCGGGAGGAGGGTGGAGGGTGGCCAGGGCCCATCTGAACGCACCAAGTGTGCCAGCTCATTGCACAGCTTTGTTGTAGCAACCGTGGTGTGTGTCTGACCACAGCAATCCCAGGCTGGCAGAAAGGGGCACATGGAAAGTCTGCCCCAGTCAGCTGCCTGTATAACGGGTAGGAAAGCGAAGCCGGCAGCACGTGATATTCACTGCACTGTCAACCCAGACTGTATGGTGCAACTCTATATGGGTGTTTGCGTGATTTCGGAAGGTTGGGAGTTCACGTCTCATGGCAAAGTGATGTCACCACTGGGACCCTGAGAAAGGTCTTTAAGCTCAATTGCTCCCAAGACTGGCTGGTCCTGCTTTCTCACCCATACATCACTTTGGATGAGAGCTTAAACAGTAACTGTATATGCTGAGACTATTTACCTGTGTCACAATCAAAGTCTTTATACTAATTACAGATATGCTACATGCTTTTAGCTCTGATAGTTAAAACAGAATATATACCTGCTATATAAATAAAGATTACATTATATAAACAAACAGGAGACTGTTTTCAATGTTATTTCCATTTCACTGAATCAGTGATTCCCAATCTGGTCCTCGGGGACCGACAGACAGTCCACATTTCTGCTCCCCCAGTACGAAGCTGGGAGGAAGCAAAAATGTGGACCGTCTGGGAGTCGCTGGGGACCAGATTAGGAAACACTGGTGTAAAACGCAGATGTTTCCCCGTGTGGTACAGAGGTGTGTGTCAGCAGTCCGATCAGGACGCGGGAGGCTCTTACGGAAGTACTTGAGGGTCTCCTCGATCTGCTCAGTGGTGAGGTTGAGGCCGGCGTCCGGTGGGATGAGCGGCGTGTGCAGCCAGTCGTCGTGGTCGTAGCCGTAGATGGTGTCCGCCCGCAGCCTGTAGTGAGGCAGCTGCTCCTCCAGCAGACTGATGATCTCAACCTCTGGGAGATCCGTGCTGTTACACACGTCTGTGGGGGAAGGAAAACAGGGTGGGGGGGGAGGGGGTTATGTCAAGACCACGGCAGAGAATCAGACTGAGAAAGCGGAGAGCTCAGTGCAGCTCACATTCATGGCCTTCTAACAGCCAGTGAATTATAGGCAGCCACTAATGGTGGACAACCTTTGTACATGTACCAAGATACTCACCTACTTCCCTTATATTTTTCTATTTTTTTTCCCATTAGCACACAGAAGTTTTGTCTAACCGCATCCAACTTCCATTCCCTACAGTCCCGTTGGGCCATGGGATCTAATCAGATGAGATATGCAAAGACTGTGGACTCATCATTCTGGGGTTATGTCCTGACCTCTAGTGGACAGCTGCGGTAATGCACCTATTTGACACATACTGCAAACGGCACATAAAGTCTAATAAGGCCAGTTCAATTAAGAGAGATAATTCATATCTTGACTAAATGGGGAAAATGTCATAGTATAGGTCTCCAATTGTTCAGTTATCAAGGTCATGTTAAAAAAGTCTCGCTGTGCTAGGAGAGGCAATGCCAGCTCCCGGCTGCGGGCGGGGCCATTGGCCTTTGTTCTGCCTCGGCTGTAATCTGTTTGAGGGTTACTGCCCCCCTTCAGAGAGAGTGCGGTCCAGGAGCCGCAACACAAGGAGCAAGCAAGTCTGCCTGCGTTATATCTATCCCTTGTTAGTCATTACTGCTTATCATTAACATATCAGTCCACCTTCATGAATACAGAATAAATCAACGGTCACCCAAAGTCATTTGAGGCTTGTTCCCAGTCAAGCATGTTTAGCTTTACAGGTCATTTAAAGGTCACAGCATGTCTGTGTGTGTATATGGCTGTGCGTGTAAGTGTGTGTGTGTCTGTGTGAGTTAGGGTGTGCGTGTATGGGTCTGTGTGAGGTATTTGTGTGCATGTATGTGAGTGTGTGCGTCTGTGCGCGCATGTGACTGCGTGTGTGTGTGTGCGCGCATGTGACTGCGTGTGTGTGTGTGTGCGCGCATGTGACTGCGTGTGTGTGTGTGTGTCTGTGCGCGCATGTGACTGCGTGTGTGTGTGTCTGTGCGCGCATGTGACTGCGTGTGTGTGTCTGTGCGCGCATGTGACTGCGTGTGTGTGTGTCTGTGCGCGCATGTGACTGCGTGTAAGTGTGTCTGT
>JABFEA020000138.1:5856739-5872156 GCA_019775915.2 Cyphomyrus plagiostoma | reverse complement strand
GTGTGTGTGTGTCTGTGTGAGTTAGGGTGTGCGTGTATGGGTCTGTGTGAGGTATTTGTGTGCATGTATGTGAGTGTATGTCTGTGCGCGCATGCGACTGCGTGTGTGTGTGTCTGTGCGCGCATGTGACTGCGTGTATGTGTGTGTCTGTGCGCGCATGTGACTGCGTGTGTGTGTGTCTGTGCGCGCATGTGACTGCGTGTAAGTGTGTCTGTGTGAGTTAGGGTGTGCGTGTATGGGTCTGTGTGAGATATTTGTGTGCATGTATGTGAGTGTGTGTGTCTGTGCGCGCATGCGACTGCGTGTGTGTGTGTCTGTGCGCGCATGCGACTGCTTGTGTGTGTCTGTGCGCGCATGCGACTGCGTGTGTGCCTGTCTGTGGGCGCATGCGACTGCGTGTGTGTCTGTCTGTGCGCGCATGCGACTGTGTGTCTGTCTGTCTGTGCGCGCATGCGAGTGCGTGTCTGTCTGTCTGTGCGCGCATGCGATTGCGTGTGTGTCTGTGCGCGCATGCGATTGCGTGTGTGTCTGTCTGTGCGCGCATGCGATTGCGTGTGTGTCTGTCTGTGCGCGCATGTGAGTGCGTGTGTGTCTGTCTGTGTGCACACACAGCCCCAGAGGTTTAATCAGGGTCATCTAACCAATACCTCACAGACTGTGACCGTGTCCCAATAAAGCCACCCCAGTCCCCATCGCCAAGGAAATGCAAAGCCACAGAGCAGCCTTACTGCTATTATTCTTACTGCATTTCATCCCCGTAAAGGGCATCCGTTAAAAATAACATTAACGTGCATGGAAGCTGGCTGCCTCTGGGCAGACAAAACACCTCCTCAGATCTAGATAGAACAAGCCGCTGACCAGCGGTGAGACTCCAGTCACTGACTTGCAGCTCGACTTGGATTCAAATCACAAATTTGATAACTTGTGACTTGATTCAGCAAAACTGATGGAAAGACTTGGACTTGAGGGCAATGATTTGAGACTTGGACCCGACTTGGACCCTACGACTCCAAAAGTCTTACTTTTTATACTCCCCCCTCTAGATACCATAATATTGATTTTATCATTTCTGTGTAAATTAATTCTGTGTGGTCATTTTCAATTGACTGAATGCCAGATCTCCTGGAATAGTTTGTTGGAAAGATGCATCACTAGTTGCATATACATAGACATAAAAAAGTATGCAAAGACAACCGTGAGTGGACACTCTCTTTTCAACGTATCTGCCTATAAAAAAACAGATCCTATGATGTACTGTAGTGGGTTTTTGCTGCAGCAAGTTTTAATCACTACAGGTAAAAACTGACATAGGTAGGAACTCAAATTACATGACTCACAACTCAACTTGTGCTTGAATTACAAATCTGAAGACTTCTGACAGCAAAAATTTTGAAAAGGCATGTACTCATGTAGACTAAAACGCAAATGATAATTCGAGGCTTGACGTGGACTGCAATGTTTTGACTCGAAACTTGACTGGGACTCGCCAAGGAATGACTCTTCCCATTCCTGCCACTGATATGGGCGAAACAGGCCAGGAGTGACCCCTCAGCACAACCACGATGCTGGGGGCCGATGGGCTGGACCCCAGGACCCTGCTGGTAGAATCACAGCAGGCGGCGAGGGTTGGATTTACTAGAGAAAACATGATGAGATTACAGGAAGAGACGTAGACAACAGAAGTCTGCGGCCAAAGATCAAGGCCTGCTGCGTGGTTATCAGTTATCCGTACTGAGCGACCTCTTATTAGCGACTGCAGTGGGGAGGGTCAGCCACTGGAATGTGTGGATACATAGAAAATTCCAGAATCCCCCGGGGCCTGCATGTGACCTCATGAGGAGAGCAAACGCTGTGCGTCTGAACTGTACCGAGTCCCTCCCCCCCCTCAGCTCATGGAAGGTTACTTACACAAAAATGGTCTGAGGGCAGAAGGAAAAAAAATTATTGAAGCCTCTACAATTTGATTGGTTGACTTTCTGAACCAATAATTTTTCCTACTGCTCTCAAAACATTTTCTTGTAAGATATATCTGCCGTGGGCTCCCCTCCCCAAAGTTGATTTTGCCTCTTCCTGCAGCTGGATATCCTTCTTTGGCCCAATTACCCATGAGGGACAGTACTATTTATCTGCTAACCCTTTACCCATTCAGGCACATTCTCTGCTCAGCAGTAACTTAGGAGCACTACGAGGGCGGTGGGAGTTTTTCAGGCCCGAATCGCAGGTGCTGCTGGCCACATTCTGGCTGAGCGCGTGAAAAGCACGGACCACGCTCCAGACAACTGCATGAGCTAAGTAACAATACTTTCTTTCATACCAGTATCATTGCTGGAACTTTCCTGGATCATGCTGAATGTAGGTTAGAATAGTATGAATGAGCAACAGGCATCAGAGCAGACACGGACTGCAGGATCACACACACGTATGTCCAAAACATGGTGGACGGGCCGCATATCGTTATAATCAAACTCTGGAATCGGTCCAGCCTCTTCTTTGTCTCCTAGCAACGTACTCATATAAGTAGTTCATGAAGAGAGCTGACGGGGCTCTTGATGTTGCAAGCGACCTGCTGCTCATTCACACACTGTATTTTTAGGCATGTTTTGGGCAGCTGGTTTTTCCCCACTGTCCTTCCCTCCCCTCGACAGCCCCCACGCCAGCCAAGATCCCCAATCACAAAGAGCCATATCCAAACTGAATAAGCCGCAAGGGGATCCAGACACGAGGCTCGTTCCTGCCCAAGCTGCTCGCCACATGAACACCAGACGTATTTCATTATACACCGAATGTGTGTCTGCGAGACTGGAAGCGAATCAAAACATTTTTTGCACTTCTGAAGGAAAAACTGGCTACTTATTGCTATCATAAAGTGTTTCCGTAACAAACCCAGCATTTCAACAGAAAAGGTCAGTCTGAAAGTTCTTAAAAAGTTTCCAAGTGGCTTTTTTAAAAAAGCAAACAAGCTTGCATGGGTCACACAGTCACAGAGTTACACAAGTGTTAATCTCGGGCTGCGACGGGACCCGAATCGAACCCGGTACTCACTCATGCTTCTGGTAGCTCTCACACTGCCTCGGCACCCGCGGAGTTACATTTTCTGCTTTGCCGGCCGCAGATGGGGGTTAGGGTGAGGGACGGCGCTCGCTGCCTCGCTGTCCAGTCGTGACACCACCGGTCACATGGTACAGCCCCCCCCCCCCCCAGCCAAACATAGACCAGTCACTGCGAAGCCAAGTTCACCCCCCTCACTGTGACGTGGCTATGCACAGACCCCAGGGGCTGCTGGGATTTTTCTCAACCAGATGACCTCTTCTGCATGCCTGGGGTCCCTGCATTGCAACGGTGTCCGGTTCTAAAAGGGAAATTCGATTTAAACTCTCTCAACACTGAAGGTAAGGAGGTAAATACACGCTGAACTGCGGGTCAAAAAATACATAGATAAACCCTAAACACCATAAATCATAAACTTGAGTTTCACTGTCCAGCATGTTAACAGGTACCTCAGTGCTCTGATTTAGGTCCAACATCTCCCACGGCAGACGTGTATTAGAGCAGTGTGACATATGTGCTGCTATCGCCACGGCAACCACACACGGCACTATATGCTCTGCACTGCGCAGACACAGTCAGACAGAGACATACAGCAAACAGAGGCTGGCAGGTGGGCGATCACACCGTCAGTGTAAATCACAGCTCCGCCGAGTAGAAATGCTCACTTTGTGGGGCTGTTAAATCTGTGACCTTTTGGGAGATACAAATATCCTCCATAGCAAACACGGAATGGCCAGGAGGGGGTCCAACATGCACCTTACGGCACAGCTCTGTGTCACAGTGACAGTGGGACAAACTGGCCTGTTTAACAAGTGGAAAGTGACTTGGCGTGGCAGTGCAGAGATGGACAGCCAAAGGCAGCCAGGTCTCTGTAGGTCTGTTACAGTGGGCGGGGGGGGCTGTGTCTAACTCCAGCTGATGCCAAATGAGCTGGAAGTGTGGGGCTGACCGGGGTCCCTGTGCCCTTGTATGCCCTCCCAGTTTAGGATCTTCAGCAGGCTTCCCATGTCATGCCATTAATCTGCTCTCTTACTGGAGGACCGGTGCACGCAGGCACAGGTGCAGAGATGAAATGTGTTTTCCATGTTATAACTATGACAATGAATCCAGCCACCCAGATAAAGCATTACAATTCATGCAATGTAATCCAGTCCAGTTCTGGTCCACGATCTTCCATCCTGCGAGCAGCTGCCTAACTGCAAACCCTGAGAGGCATACAGCGGCACCAAGCACAACAAAGCCCTACGATTCAGCACCCACCCTGTCCTGCCTGGGGGTGGGGGGCAGGATGTGAGTCAGGCCTATTCAGACCAGCGCAGCACCGCCGCAAATTGGACCTCAGGAAGAGAGCACTGCGTGCAGCCGCTGTTTTCTTAAAGCAAACTGTCCCCATGGTGATTGGCAGCCAGTGCTGGGCCATGCAGTGTGATATATCCAAGGAGACGGCCTTTTGCAACAAATACTGAGGACGGGCATGGGAAACGCAGAGGAAATTATACACGCGGGGGGCGGGCGCACACACACACACACACGCACACACACACACACACACACACACACACACACACACCTAAAATCAGGCACAGCTAGGGGGAGCTGTCAAACTGTCAAAGTTACGCAAACACGGGGTCTGTGAGTGACTCGGATATATCTGTGAAGATCATATATCTGTCTTGATCAAAACAGAAAAAAAAAACACATTTACTATATAAATTTAGGCCAAAATCACTGGATCCCTGAACGTTACTTTACTTGCATTGCAAAATGTGTGAACTTAATAGAGACCAGTACATTCCAGTTCCCACAGCACCTCACAGAAAGCAGGGCTCACTGTCATCAAGTTGGACATTTGGTGCAGAATTATATTTCAAATTAATTAAATTAATTTGGTTCAAATTCAGGCAACCCCCTAAAAATAACTATAAATATAAAAACTGCCAAACAAGAAAGTCTGTCTGCACAATAAAATAGAAACTTTAATGTGCTACAGTATAACACATGCAGTCATGGCCAAAATTGTTGGCACCTCTGAAATTTTTCCCAGAAAATCAAGCATTTCTCACAGAAAAGTATTGCATTAACACATGTTTTGCTACACACATGCAAAGACTAAGTGAACCTCTTTCATTTTTATCTGCTTTCAGGTGTGATTTTTATATTGCCCACACCTGTTGCTTGCCGCCCCAGGCGAGTTTAAAGGAGCATCACATGCTTGAAACAATCTTATTTATCCACAATTTTGAAAGGGTGCTAATCATTTTGTCCAGCCCATTTTTGGAGTTTTGTGTGACATTATGTCAAATTTGCTTTTTTTCCCCTCCTGTTTTTGTTTTGTTCCAATATACACAAAGGGAATAAACATGTGTGAGGCAAAACATGTGTTAATGCAATACTTTTCTGTGAGAAATACTTCATTATCTGGAAAAATTTCGGGGGTGCCAACAATTTTGGCCATGACTGTATAATCTGGTGCTGGAGTATAACCCATACAGTCCAGTGCTGGAGTATGACACGTATAGTCTGGTGCTGGAGTATAACACATAATCTGGTGCTGGAGTATAATACATAATCTGGTGCTGGAGTATAATACATAATCTGGTGCTGGAGTATAATACATAATCTGGTGCTGGAGTATAACACACATAGTCTGGTTATATAGTCATATAGGAGAGCCAGAAAAAGTGTAACACTAACGCACATGTGTGCCTCCGTCGTGAACATGCTGTCCCGCCAAGAGTGTGAAATTCAGCGCCTGCTATCACCCGAAAGGTCACTGCCAGCTCACCTGCACACTACACACTGCCACACAGCGGAGAGCGATCACCCTAAAGCCTGCGCCAGTTACACAGAGCAAGGAGGGACGCCACAGACAGATTAAAGGATTAGCGAGAGGATTAAACTGCACAAGGCAGCCGTCCAAATGACCGGAAGAGAGCAAAGACAACGAGACAGCTAAACTACTAAAGCGGCCCATCTTACACAGGAAGGCACAGGGAATTGCAAAGCGTTTACTTTAACTTATGAAAGGTCCGCTGACAATTACACAAGACGCGGCAAAGTGCACCTCGTGACAGATATACCACGGACATGCTGACCCTTCTGTTCACTCCAGATACTAAAGGCTGGTATCTGATGATGTCAGGAAGGTAAACATGCCGACCTGCACCGATTGCCAAGCAATTAGGGCAAAGAAGGGAGAAACTCCACCTCTGATACGTGCAGAGTGGAACGACTCAGCAGCTGATTTCACAATGACCCCGATTTCAATACGGCATTTCGGTCACTTAAAGAAAGCAGCAGAATCACTACCAACCACAGAGAGCACGACACAGTCCTGTTACAGAACATTGACAAGCAAATAACTCAAGAGAAAAATGCTTCAGAATGAGCTGCTTATTAAGCTTCAGAAAAAGTTGAGATTTTTGCATCTCTCATTATCTTTGAAATATATAATAGCTATTTATACATAATTTATGGAACATGAGAACATGAGAATGGAGTTACTAAAATGTAAATCTGGAACTGTATGCCAGGATTACAAACTGGTTACAATTTGGCTCATGTGATCAGCCTGTTTGTACTTGTGTGTTTTTGTTTGTGCGTGTGTGTGTGTGTGAGAGAGAGAGAGAGAGATTTTATATACACAAGCAGCTTGTTTGGAGCAAAGCAGATCTGATTTACAAAGGCACAGTGTCCCCAGCTTTTATGCGCTGACTCAAGCTATATTTAGAACATAAGGCACATCACCAAAATGAAGCAGTGAACAGCAGGGGGCAGTAGGGGGCACCAGGGAGCAGTTATGAGCAGATCTCATACCAGATCTTAGTGCATCCTTGTGTGGCCTTGATTGCATGAACACCAAGAGCCTCTCTTATTCAGCACTGGGGTGCCATGTGTTACTGCCACAAGGCAAACTCCAGCTATTTGAGCACCACAACCCCCCCCCCCCCAAGATGTCAGGAAATCCAGCCAGCCACAGGTCAGATTCCCACCACATCTATGTACTTCAGGATTGCAGGATTCACAAAATGACAATCTGTCAGCGGGAACAAGAATCAGAATGGCGTCTGCCAAACATACACACACGGCATCGGCTTTGGACCAGTGCTGGCAAACTGGAGTCTGCCCAGAGAGCCAGACACTACAGGGGACAGTCTCTAAAGCTACCCACTGGGTACCCCACTGCTACCCAGAACACGGCGAGTCTCGCGAAGCCGGCATTTACGGCAGGGCTGCTTTTCAGACACCTGCAGTCACCTTTCGCCCTGTAAACCATACCTCAGGGGAGTCATTATCACGAGTAACTGCTTTGCATCGTCTTTTTAATAACCAAAGAATATGAGGCCATTTTACGAGGCCAGACGCACCCTATTGTGCAAATACTGTTCCCTCATGATAACGGCCCTATACACAGTCAGCGAGGCTTCCTGAATTCAAACATTATATATACAATGTATATAATTTTGTTATCACAGTCTATTCTATCTGTTTCCATTCTTTTTCATATGGTGGCATAAGTTTGGGGTTTCTGGTTACCATCAGTGGTAAGCCAGCTAATAGAGAGCATTCCCAAAACTTTAGTCGACTTATGTGAAGGTCTTTTCAAAGTCGACAGAGAATGTTTTAGGTGTTGAAATATAGAATTTTATATTCAGTGTTAGGGAAGTTACACAAAAGTAATCCATTAGAGATTGAGGTGGGCAGTTCGGGTCCAGAAAGTATAAATCCAGACCAAGGTTTTGTTTCAGCCATCCAGTTAAGTTCTCTTTGACTGGAACTCTTTATACTCCACTAGATGGTTGAAACAAAACCTTGGTCTGGATTTGTACTTTCTGGACATGAACTTTCTATCTGTCTTTAATGGATTACTTTGCAAGTAACTTCCCCAACACTGTTTATAATAAAATACTGCATGATTGAGCTACATGTGAATATTTAAATGTGCTGTCCAGCGAAAAACCACAACGCTGCCCACTGTTCCACCACCCCCCTTATTCAATCAAACATCGTTATTCTTAGTCGTAGTTGCAGTTGCATAACATCCTGCACGGGAACATCAGGAAAACCGGACACTTTGAACGTTTCCATTTCCTTAGTCCTTCCTTAACGAAAGACAGAGCAGCCATCCATGCCCAGCCGAAACATCCATGTGTGAAGTTTACTTTTAAAATACGGATCGGTGATGAGGAGAGGAAGGTAACTACAACCCAAAAGAGTGCCGCAGTTTTTTGCCTTTTTACAACTATAACCCTCGCAGAAATGAAATGGCTGGAAGAATAAGGGTGATTCCTGTTTTGGGCCACATATTCATATCCTCGTGTTTAACTGGCTCTTATTCTTTTATAAAATTTGACAAATTTTTATAACAAACCTATTTTATTATGTGTTTAGGTGTTTTATATTGCTCTAACAAAGATAAATTATAATTTTTATTTTTTTACAACTCTTTAAAGCACCATTTCTCTGGAATATGTGCTCATTTTAGCATGTCTCAAATGCAATGTATTCAACTTCCTCAGTAAATATAAACTATAAAATTATGAAAACCAAAACTTATTCTTTACTATTTTCATAGACTAAGGTATACTACCTTTAGAGAAAAAACAAATCTGTTGAAACTTATTTTGTTTTCTGTAATTATATAATATGTTATATGTCCCCGCATTTCTTGGCTCCCTAAAAATATTACAAACCCATAAGGCCATTTCCAGGAAGTGACATCATTTGTTTTTTGGGGGAAATTCAGATGGTAGATTAAGGTAAGCTTTAACTGTCACTCTCTCCTGCATTTTTCTCAATTTTATATTACACACCAGTATGAGGCACCCTTAAATATCCACCCTGTTAGTATATATAATGGGAAATATTTATTGGAAAAAATATTTTTAAAAAACATGTTAAAATAGCTATTTAAATGCTGATCAGCTACAGTGTGTGCTAGCTAAATGTTGCTCACTCTAAGAGCTAGAGCTAAATTAGCTAGAAATATTCCACCCAGTTAAGTTTCACCCTGTTAGGCTATGTATAGGATATGCAGCCTACTGAGTAGAAATTATACAAGAATATTTACTATTTTCATTAAAATTACTTGTAGATTTATTATTTGAGTGTATTTGTGTATGATGATGAATAATGATGTACAATCCATCCATCCATCCATTTTCTAAACTACTTATCTTACTGGGTCGCGGGGGGTCCGGAGCCTATCCCGGAAGCAACGGGCACGAGGCAGGGAACAACCCTGGACAGGGGGCCAGCCCATCGCAGTAATGATGTACAATCAAAAAGTATTATTATATGATTGTATTAATTATGTTATTACAGTGGTATTATTATTATTATTATTATTATTATTATTATTATTATATTATTATTAGTAGTAGTAGTCGTAGTAGTAGTAGTAGTAGTATTGTTGTTGTGGATCTGAATCTACTTGTTAAGAGGCCTACTCGATTCCACCCGGTTATATTCTATTCCACCCTGTTAGGCAATGATTTTAAAAAATATTCTAATAACAACAGTGTTTGGTATATTTGTATATTGTTTTGTTAAATGAGTTACATGTAATGCATCTACATATACTTTTATTTCTAATTAATAAAATTCCTCATACAAGACAACAAAATGGGGACAAAAAATGCACGATTCCATCATTCAGACATTTTACTCTTCATAAAATTAAAACTGTTAATGCTACAAGAATGAAACTATTACCATAGCAAAAGGGACACATTGTATCCCAGAAAAGTTCAGTATTGTTCAACTTGTACATTATTTAATCTCTGTGATTACCATGCGCATCTCCCTAACAGGGTGGAAAACGTCTGGAGAAATATATACAAAAAACATCCCACAATTATAATATTTTCAACCCCTGAGCTTGGCAAACATGCATTGCTCATAGCTACGTACGGTATAGTCCTGACCAAATTTTTAAACCATAAAATACAATCGTTCCAATTTTCTGAAAACAGAGTATGTGGTCCAAAACAGGAATCACCCATATACCATCCTTTCAAAATTATCGATGCTGAAATTTAAAATATTCTAATCACTGTTAAGATCGCTTTTGTGTGAGTTAAACAGCCTATATTTTATTTCTTATTTTCTGTCCCGTCCTCATTATTGCGCTTTACACGATTCCACGTAATTTTAACACGCCAATTGCAAATCGCCGCTGTATTAATCTCCATTCATACAGACCCGTATACGGAAGTGGCCGTTTTATGCGCCTGTCTCGTTTACTGCGCTATTTTATGAGAAGCCGTCATCCTTCTGGCTGTAAAACGGTGATCATATCTCTCCTCGCTTTTCCGTAAGCGGTACTTCTTCTTCCGCGAAGGAAACACCCCCCGCCCCAGTCATATTTCATCATGCATTATTGTCGCCGCTCCGCTCACACAACAGTCGGCACGGAGGGGGGTGCGCCCTGCCCGCAAGCCAGTACTCACCTCCCGGGGCTGCAAACTTCGGTCAGCGGGCTTCGGGACAAGTATGCACACATTTGCACACGCATTTACATCGATGTAACAGTTTTATTGCCTTGTAAATAGTCTGTAGTGTTTACAAACTGCTCCAATGTAGCTAATTTTAGGTTTATAATGGAATAATATAGATTTGCCGAAGGAAAGCATGAGTGTTACATAAGATGCGTGGGAGTTGGCGACCCGCCTCATCAGATACAGACGCGGCGTGTGTAGCGTCCCGGCAGTGGTTCTGCAATGGCCATTATAACATTCGCTTGGGGTTTTGCATAAACAGTTAAAAGGCATGTATGGGGATGGCAGTTATCAAACCATCTCGACAGATTAATCGAGACAGGCGCTGATTATTGTCCCAACTGTCTCAGATCACGTGACGCTTTGGTGAAGTATTTATTTATAATTAGCGTATATAAATCAGAGCGTTCACCTTGTATAGCCGCACAGCTGAGTCCCAACATCCGCAGATTTATTTCAGCGGCATTACAGCCGCGGTCTATTTTTAAGCCACTCCTCGGAAAAACTTGTGATATGGAGAGTAAAAATACTGGCCGGCCTTTTCTGAGTCAGCCTGCAACAAGCGGTGTGTGTGTGGTGGTGGGGGGGTCGTATTCACGCCCTGAAACCTCTGAACAACCTCCAGACGGTGCTTTCTGCTACATACATGTCTGTTTCAGACAAAATTAATAGGGCTTTTTTCAACGGAGCTAACTGCAAGATAACTGTAGAACTCTTACATGTGGGTGATTTTTATATCTGTGTATATTGGGAAGTCAGCTGACTGTCTTTAAAACCGGCAACAGCCTGATTAAAGTCCAAGTAAATATTTCACATACCGACCCCCCCACACACACATACACACACACCAACAGGCAAGCCACCGAGGATAAACAGCTGTTCAGTTTTGAAAAACTGAAAACTTGCTGGTGTACTTTGATGCAATTCTTCATTTGGACTATGCTCAATAAAAGTCAAGCTTTCATCGGGGAGTTTAACATTTCCAGGGGCCGTGCCCAGCCTTGCCTGCTATAAGGATCCCGCGCTCCCCACAATTACCCCAGGGAGGCTGTGCTTTTCTCACAGCGATCAGGTGGAAGACTTGAGGACAGCCAATCGGGCGTCACAAGGCACCTGCAGCCACCAATCAGGAGACGACGCACAGAGCGGTTGAGTTCTGCATACCAGTGATGGTCCCAGCATCCCTGCAGATGACAGGGGGCATGTCATCCGGGGCGACATCTTCGGTCACGTACTGCTCCTCGCAGACACCGGGGGCGGCGGCAGAATCTGGCTGCAGGCGACGAGGCTCGGGAGGGGGCAGGACGGGGGCCGAGGCGATATGGAGGGAAGCCGCGGGGTCCAGCTTGGCTGCTTTTCACAGGCCAGCGCCACGTGCCATGGGCGGGGCCACGCACGGCCAGCTGGGGGAGGGGCAGAAGGGTGGAGGGGCGACCCCAGCGCCGGGGGCAGGCTGGCGTCCGGAAAATGGGACAAACGTTACTGGGGAAAGAGAGAGAATAGGCAGGGTTACCATCTGAGCCAAAAGGTGGAAAGGTAAAACATGAGGGAGCAGACACTGGCACTCAGGGCAACGTTTAGTGGGAGAGAAACGCCCCCAGGACAGTGCAAATCGTCAGGCAGTCAGCTACAGTGTTCAGCCAATCAAAAGACTCTCTCAGTAGAAAGATTAGTCCAGGCAGGCTACATACAGCTCAGGAGCTACTGGTTACTCACATTAAACCAAGAACTTCTTAAAAGTCCTGGATCCGATTTCTCCGCCCTGACGTGCTTCTTCTGGATGTTTGCACCCAGGATCGAGTGAGACGTGGAACAGAAGCAGACACGCTCACCGATTCGGAGATGCAGACACATGCCGAGATTGGCCGCTCGGGCCATCTGACTAAGGCTACATGCCGGCGGCTGGTTCTGTGCCGCTCTCCTGTAAGAACCGGAGCTCAGACGAGGCACTAGGAAAATAATCCAGAGGAGATCAGAGCGGGCAGATCCCTAAAGGAACGCAGGCGGCTTCAGCGCCGAATTAGCCGGCGGTAGGAGAGGTTACACCCACTGAAAAGAGACGTCTGTAGCTAGATTATACTGTGTGAGGGTAGGAACAATAGAGAAACAGCCATTACTGAAGGGGTACAGACATACATTCCCACACAAAGCATGTAACCAGCCTGGTCTTATTTTTATTACTGATGTACACATTTACATTTAGTTATAAATGGGGTGGACACTGAACAACATCCAGTAAGCAAGTAAGTATTATTTTAGGAGACTTCTGGAAAACACCACGACACATGTATTCGTCTTGTACAAGTAGGTCTTTCAGGTTAGTTTATTAAGTTTTCACATTTACTGAACCATTGAACAATGCGAGGTAAGGTTTAATAATTTACAATTAAATTTTGCTCTATCTAGATGAATGTCACTTTTTCCTACAACATTAATCTTCAATTTTGAAAAAAAAAGTAACTACCCTTCAATCCTGGATTATCATTATTGACCAGTTCGTCACCTCCCTTAAATGTTAAAGCAATAACTCAGTGTCGACAAATTAATAACTGAAACAGCACAACCAAGTCAAAAGACACAGAAACATCTAGTTCCAGTGAGCCAGTTGCACACCAGACTTACGACAGAAGGATTTGTGTATGAAACAAAGAACTAAATACATACCAGCAAATCCTCCCGCAACTGTCACTTACATTTGAAAAGGTGCAGAAAAAGTTGACATTTTCTTAAGCTTTAAAATGCATTTATAGTAATCTGGAGGGGAAACTCCATTAGTTAATAAATGTTTACACCAGTGAGTTCCCCTTCCACACGTCCACGCCACACGACCTCTCAGCATTCCCTCGTGTTCCCTCATAAATGACACCACAGCAGATTCAGAGAGGCCAGCAAGCTCCCCAAATTAGGGTGGGTCACCCCGGACTTGGTGACTGTGCAGATCTCACACACCTTAAAATCCCTGATTAAGTTAAGCTTATTACATTACACAAAGAGGGCCAGTGACCAAATATCGACTCCAGATGATTAACTGCGGCCCCCACCCACAGGCACAGGGAGATGGAGATACTACAGCTTCTGTTAGATAACAGATATATCAAATGTCAGGGGGGGAAACAGAAAAACAGGAAAATGTATTGTCCTGTGATACCTGCTCAAAGTAGCTGTTAATCAAGGTAACCATGACAACAAAGGTAGCTGTCACACTGGGGACAAAGCACGTTGCTGACACGGATGGGGACGGAGCACTTTGCGTGACGGGGGGGCTGCTCGCACCCCCCATAAACTGAACAGAGCTTCGCCGCTGATCTGCAGAGTGCCGTGACTCAGGCCGAAAGTCTCAGCGGGAAAGTGTGGCGCACCTGGAAGGCAGGCATGTCAGTCCAAACATCCCCTTCTGTGAATGACATTCGGCACGCACTGAAGCCGCTTCTGGTGGCAGCCTGGGCGTGGTGGGGGGGTTGGCGCTTCCCGGCATCCAGGCGTGTCCCCCCACCCCCGGGTTTCCAGAAGCCTCCCGGAAGCCCCAGGAGCACATGTGCATTTATGCCCGTGCCGGCCGCCCTGGCAGAACATCAGGTGGTGTGCTTATCAGAGCGCGGGCCAACTCAAGGTCACTGCACACCTGCGGCGTGGTACGTCTCTGTTTACCTCCGACCCGCCCCCTGTCGAGCCCCCGCTAATCTGCAGGGCGTGGCCTCGGCCCGCAGGTCTGCCAAGACGGCTGCCGGTGCTCAGGAACGAGGCTCGGCGCTCATTAACAAAGCCAGACCTGCGGGAAATGCTCCTGTAATGTGGTGTGTGACCAGAGGGGGCGCCACCTTAAAGCCCCTCCCTTGCTTTTCTTTTCTTTTCACATTTACGCAATATCTCTGCAGATTCTTGGTGGAAACCTCAGAGCATTCACAGAGCTTGCTCCCAAGTCTTAATTCATCATTGGAGCCAGAGATACCATATAACTCCCAACCTGAGAAGTGTGTTTATATTACGCGTCTATATACACCACAGGCCTACAGGATTGTCATAATCAAGGCAATGAGTCCCTATTACCATTTATATGACAAAAAACAGAAATATTAACCCATAACTAATCTCATAACAATCTAATGTCTGTATATAACTCTCAGGCGATAGCAACAGGTGATAACAACACTGCTTGTTCCTTTTGGAACTACAAGTGATACAAGTCACACAAGAACTTGTAGCCCTTTCCACGTTAGAGTCTCTATGCTGTAGCGTTAATGGTGTATATACCCAACGGCAAATTGTCACATATCTTTTCTGTAAATTCAGTCTTGTGTCCAGCACTTCAGCAAAACTCCAAAATAGCAACATATAAGCGAAGTCAACAAAACCCTGGAGCATTTTCCTGGGAATCTAGCAGCGTTCCGATTGGCACCAGAAGCCGCACATGCCAGACACCCGCTGATCTAAAGGGGCCTTCAGGGCCTCCGCCCAGGCCGACGTGACGCTAGCGAATCCCCAGGTTCTGACAAGCTGAGCCTGTTGGAAGCTGCAGAGGTTCCCTGATTGCCCCCTAACGGGCCAGAGCGAAGGCCTGCTTATACATAAACAGAGGAACAGCTTCAGGGTCACACGCTGCCTTCCAATACCAGCCTGACATAAAAAAACAGCTTCTTGCGCTGACTAGCTAACGCTAAGCTGGGAAAACCACAGTGAGGTCAGGAGCCCCTGACCTGAGGTGTTTTGGGTGACATTAAACGCCCAAGTCTGTCTGCTTACAGAGATGGGGGCATGGCCTTTTCGGGGGGGAATGCGAACTCCCTCACTCTCTACTGTGCCCCCAGGCCTGTGTCTGGGCGGGGGGGGGGGGGGGGGGGGGGGGGGGGGGGGGGGGGGGGGGGGGGGGGGG
>JABFEA020000138.1:5845651-5856639 GCA_019775915.2 Cyphomyrus plagiostoma | reverse complement strand
TATTTTATTTATTTAATTTTTTTTTTTTTTTTTTTATGTCTTACTTTTTAAATAACACCCCCCCTCTCCTCCGGTCTTTGAAAAGAGAAAAAAGGAGCACTATAAATATCTCATCTCCACGCATGCCCCCTCCGCGCCCCCTCCATCTCCAGCTCTGCCGCTCAGCCTCTTTTCCTCCCCCTACCACGTGGGCGTGATGGTTCCCTCACACTGAGCAGAACCTCCTGGTGAAATGCAAAGCGGACTAATCCACCCCGGCGGGAGGGGAGGAGGGGGGCTCTCGCTGTGCATTTAAACTGGTTTCCCTCTTTTTTCCTCTTTCCAAAATAATGATTCAAACTCTATTGTCAAATTATCAAATTTCACTGGCACAACTACAACCAACAAAGTTATGGCGCACAGACATGTGTCAGCAGAGTCCAGATGCTCCGTTTTGAAACCCTTCTCACAAACCATATTATTTACCATTAGATGCCTACTGACAGCATTAGCTGCCACTGCTGATACCATTCAAGGAAGTGCCCTTTAACGGCATCTTACCGGAAACGTCACCAGCATGAAAACTCTTCTCCTGATCCCTCTGACCTCTGACATAATTCCGTTTGGAAAACCGTGAATTCCCAATTGCACACCAGTGACTCTGGCCACATAAGGACACAAGGAACCTTCTGCCAGTCAGGTGCTTTGGATGTCAGACAGAGGAGAGGCAAATCCAATCAGATGGTGGCAGGGTGGCGTACGTGCATGACAGCGCAGAGCTGTGCCGAGGAGCCTCACTTAAAGCCAAAGCTCCGCAGGACCCTGATCTCAGGTCGCCGTAATTACCTCACTCAGATTTCCTCCATCGCCGTATAAAGTCCTCGACGCGGTCTTATCAAATGAGCGTTACGGGAGACCATAAAATGTCCTGCTGAGATATCTGACCCCCACTAATAAAAAGTATGCAAATATACAATGACAGAACGTGAGCAAATGCACAGGGTATGTCTGAAGATGACTTCTGATGTCTCTGAAGCTTCTGGAAGATCTCTGTCCTATATCACCGAGTCCTGGATCACGGATGTTAACATGTAACAAGAGCCCATGGGACGCTCAGTGTATAGTGCTTTTAACTAATATGCAGGTTTCCAATTGGGCCCCCAGGCTCCACCCCCCTGAAATCGCAGTGGATGATTGGTCAGGTGAACATATCGCGCACTTCTTTGAGAACATAAAGGAAGAATGTCTCTGTCTGCATTCAGGTTCAAGATATGAGCCGCTGACATCAGAGCCAGCCACCCTCATGAGACAATGTCCACTAACCACCTCTATCGATCCGCATTAGCCGCCAACTTTCATATGTTCCAATAAACAAACAAAATAACAAACAACGTGTCATTAACATTGTTGGTAAGGTCCCAACCCATTTTCATTAATCACAAATGACAAATCTGAGACTAAATGAGATGCCCAAAGGCAAAAATTGGTTTCATGCACTGATAGCTACTCGCCTGGGGCCTGCATCACGAAGCAGAATTTAGAACACAGGTGTCACATTCCAGTCCTGGAGGGCCAGAGATTAGCACATTTTTGGGATTTCCCTCATTTAACACACCTGATTCATCTCCTTGCATCTCTTCGTGCTAATTACCACACAGCCCATGAGCTAAACCATTTGTGGTAGAACAGGGAAAGACCTAAGCTACACAGGGCTCCGGCCCCCCAGGACTGCAGTTTGACAGCCCTGATTTAGAAGATACCCCACCGAAGACAGACTGGAACGCGTCATGCAAAGAGCCAGTAGGCTCACAGGCCAGGAGCAGGTGAGTGTAGCGCATGACCTGAAAGCCAGGAAGCAGGTCGGCAGCATTGTGCCAGACCAAGAAATCCAGTTTCATGATACAAGCCCAGTAGACAGATACAGCAGAGAGAACAGGCTTTCCCAGAATCCTGCCTCTGACCCAGGTTCCTCTGTTAGCCTGCTGCCATTATGCTGCAGGACTCGTCTCCAGCTGCAAACTGTCCGCTGAGCAGCAGAAAACCAGTAGGGGGCCCCGTGGGCACGACTAGCCATCCACCCCCCCGAGGAGGAACAACATGCGTCAACACACAAAGGAGCGTTTGATGGAGAGGTGGGCGGGCCAGCGCGTTTAATCAGTGTGAAGGCTCCCGCCACAGACCTCATACCATCCTGCTAAATCACCGCTTTGTTCATCTGTCACACCCTCCCTCCGCTTTCGCTTTGCCCCGGCAGGAATAAGCGTGGCAGCCGTCCTACCCCGTCACATGATTCGCTTAGCCCATTTCGCAATCAGACACAGCCTGGTGTCACCCCCGGCCACACTGGGGCAGTGGTTCCCTGGTTCGACACCCCATTCCAGGAAAGGTTTGAGGTTTGGGGAGGCAAATAGTTACATCACAAAACAAGGCATGGGGGGGCAGGGGGGTACTGAGGTAGAGACTGAACCAGCAGCGGCACCCTGCACAGATGCCACCTTTGTACAAGTCACAGAAGTGGCATCTCACATGTCCTCACAGAGTCACCCACAGCGCTGGACAGACGACCAAAACCAGCATAGCTTCTGATGAAGTGTGGCATGGAGCAGGGTCTCATCAGGCGGCCTCTTTCGAACTCGCCATCAAAACAAACGCCCATGTGATACAGCGGACCCAGTGGCCAGAGGGGGGATCCAGCTGAGAGCCGGCTGCCATGGCAACGACAGCTGCTCCTCCAGCAAGCTGACCCTCTGCCGGGTCATTGTTTGGCTCTGTGAGATTTGGGGTGGAGGGGGAATTTCCACAAAGACAGAGAGCAAAGAAGATCTCCAGGCCGTGTCCAGCCTCTCCTTCCGGCACACTGCACCGGTTTCTGAAATAGTGTACTACAAAAAGTCACTCTTAAATACCAGAGAAAAATGTTATAATATCTGTTATAATAAATATTAGCTCAGTGTTACTCCTGTTCTATGCCTCATAGTCACACATGAACCTTAAAATGTATTACATTATTTGTACAGTTTCAGATATTAAAAACAACACTACACTAAAACATTCATAAGATCACTACAGACAAAGAAATAAAAACAGAAAACATGAGCTTATGCATTTTCCATTGGGATCAATAAAGAATATCTAACGTATTTAATGTGATCTATCCATCGTCGTGCACGAGAATTGCAGCGTTGACAGGGTGTGTCCCTCCACTGTGCTTCTGGGGGCTGACACCAACCTCCCCTCCCCCTCAGCCCCCCAACCCTGCCCAGATAAAGCAGTTGGAGGGACAGATGAATGGAAAAAAGGTACAAGTGCCTTCTTGCACTGTGCTGCAAAAAGAAAAACTGAAACAAAAACTACGGCGGAATTGCAGAACAGGAAACGTCCTCCCACGTCTGCTGATGCGTTTCCTTTCGAGATCTCCGTGCTCGCCGATCGCCACATCACTAGAGGGAATAACGGCTTAGGAGGTCAAACATGTGTAGCTAACAAGATACCCAGGGTTATACAGACCGGCAGTGTAAAAAAATAAAAATCCATGCATCCCTGATTTCATAGCCAAGTTATGGTGACTACAAGCCTGGGGCCAATCCCATGATGCACTGGGACAGTACAGCCTGGAAGGGATGCCAGTCCCCCACAATGCATCACACACTTCTGGAAAATTAGAGACACTAATCCGCTTGAACCACTTTCACAATTTCCCACATCCTTGGACTGTGTGTGTGTGTGTGTGTGTGTGTGTGTGTGTGTGAGGGGGAGAGAAGACGTCAGATTATACAGAAAAAAACAACACAAATGGGGTGGGGCTCCTGAAAGTGTGACTCCAAAGTGCTACCTACACTGGAACTTAGCATGAAGTTATCACTGATGACACAGGCCCTGCTCCATTCTGTACGGAAACCGTGCGGCCCACAGCTTCCAAAAAGAGTCACATGAGGAAGGTATGATCAGCTGTTACAGAGGATGAACAGTCACGAAAGACGATGACGCCAAGAACAGTAGCGTGCCCTGTGCGGGACACTGTGGAGCGTGGAGCTTCACCCTAAGAGGATTAAACCAGGCCGAGCAAATAGGGTGCCAGGGAGGAGCAGGAGAAGAGAGACACCCAGAAAAAGCCGGCCGGCCGCAAGAGCTGGGATTTCCCCACACAGAGACGTGAGGCTCCAGAATCACCTGGGAAAAACAAATACCTGTAGCCTCTTGCCCTCCAGCAGAAAAAACACTGGGAGCAAAAGCACAGATTCCCACTCCCTGGTGGGCCAGCCGCGTGACTCACGGCGAAAGACGCCGGTTGGAAAAAATGTGCCACCTCCCACCTGGTGCTACACTGGAATATGTGTGCCAGCTTGGGAACACAGGCAGGCTGCTAAAGTAGGAGGGGGGGGGTCACCAAAGATTTGCCTATCATTACTACTAACCTGCCCCATCCCAAATCTGTAACGGGAAAGTAACCTTACTCTGTGCCACTGAAATGCACCATGACCTTACTCTGTATGACTGAAATGTGCGGTGCCCTTATTCACACATCATCACAGAGCTAAAAGACACGCCCATTTATGACCACCATCACGTACACATAAGCCACCAGCAGGTGAATACCGGCTCTTAAACTTTCCCCCATATCTATTCTGGTTTATATTCTTCAGGGTATAATAATGTGTTAATGATGCTCAGAAATGATAATCCAAGTTATACATGATGTCAACCCTAGTCAGTCATTGACTAGTACACAACCCCAATACACATAATACGGGGTCAGAACACATTTTAAAACTTTGCGCCAGGAAGGTCCAGTTTGAAGTAATAACCGCGTGTGTCACATCAACTCCACATACACCATCGTGAGAAAAAGTGGCTGCAAAAAACGAGCCCCTACAGCTCAGCTGGGAGATGATTTACGACCCAGATTGACCACTGACTTCAGTAATAATTTATATGTGAAAAGATGAATATTATTTCGTTTCTTGTAGAGGGAAAGTCCATAAAAGTGCGAAACCGGTCAAGCTTAGAGATACAGTAAACATATGTTCATTTCCAATGCGATATGCTGGAGTAGGAAACCCTGTCTAAGATACCGTAAAACGATCACCCCCATGGGACAATCTTCGGATCCAATGGGAATTCCGCAGTCATACCATCTGCTGGAGGATCAAATATACTGTATATTCCATCCATCAACCCGGTCAGAGTTGAGCTTTCACTTATTAAAATGCATACACATTTACAGCAAGACAAAGCTGCACTTGAAAAAGCACACGGGCGTAACAGAATATGAAGTGTATCTATTTTAGTGCCATCAATAACATGAATAGTGGCAGCCCCCTTCACACTGAATTTGGCCACAGTCAAAGTCAAGTCACCTGATCTTAAATAAACTGATACCAGCGGGATTTTTAATAACGTTTAACTGCTCATAATGTGTAAAAAAAAATACGTGTACGAACATGTAATAGATTATTGTAACTTCCATTATTTACAGGACGTCAGTCACATCTGCGCCGTGTCCGAATAAGCGATGCTTATGCCTTAAAAACCAAAAACCTACAATGTTGCACTTTGAGCGAAGTAGGAAGTAGATGCTACTTACCAGCGGGGTGATCGCTGACAGAGGGGATCCCCTACAGGCGCGCGGCCGGCGAACACCCCCGCGGCGCGCGGGCACACACGCGGCGTTTGGGGGCACAGAGGCGGCGTTTGCGGGCGGTCAACTTCAGCCTTCCGTTGGCGCTGCTCATTGAGTGAAACGGTGCTTGTATCGTGTTACAGAGCAGCACCGATTACCGCACGTCCGCGATGCGACCAGATCGCCTTGCGAGACGACGGCTCTCCCACACTCGTATGGGACCAGACGTATCCGCTTTCCAACTACCATAAATAAGTTTTCTTGGTTTCCAGCCTGCCTGGGTCCGCAAAGAAAGCTCGCTGCATCCTCGTCGCGTCCGCTCTATATTCCCACTTGCCCAGTACTCTATCGGCTAGACTGAGGCGGCATGTCTTCCAACCCGGCGTTGTGTTCAGATGGCCAGCGGCGAACTGCTTTGTCGCTCCTCGCCGGGGGCTCCGCTCCCCGCCCGTGACGTCACCCGCCCCAGCCCACAGCTGGACGGTGCAGTTGCCGGTTCAAACGAGCCTCCCAGGAGCCGGAGCCGACGACTTTAACGCCCAGACCGGGGTAATAGCAACAAAAAGTGGCAGTTATTTCGAGCAGCACCGGTTCTGGGTGCGTTTCCTTCTCCCTGAAATGCGTTAGGGCTCGGTGTAGCGTCCGCTGCTAACTCTCAACAGAGAAAGTTTAGCGAAAGTTTTACTAAAAACGACAATAAACTCTGACCTCGAATTACTGTTGAGCCCGGCACAGCCTATCTAATGACATTTCAGCTCACATTCGGACAGTTAAACTGGTTTAAATTACCTCGGATCTCCTGCTCCAGCCACGTATCTGCCTCTAAGATACAATTTCTAAACAATAGAATTGCTGGTGACTCATGCAGATCATTTCAGCTTTTAAAAAATAAAAAGGAAAAATAACTGGAATTTTTATTAGAAGATATATGAAGTACTAATTTTAAACGTTTTATTTGGGCGGTGCAGTGGATAATGCTGTGGAGTTGCATTTCGACCCGATATAGCATAGTCGATTGCCTTTGGTTTGCATATTCTCCTGGGTTCCTCTGATTATCTGAGGTTTGCATATTCTCCTGGGTCTCTGTTTGTGAGAGTGAGAGATTGGTATTAAAAGGTTCATCTGGGTTCCTATGATTGTCAGAATTTTGCGTGTTCTGCAGAATGTCTGGGATTGTGTGGTTTACATGTTCTCCTGGGTTCCTGTGATTATATGAAGTTTGCATATCCTCCTGGGTTCCTGTGATTGTATGAGCTTTGCATGTTCTCCTGGGTTCCTGTGATTGTATGAGCTTTGCACGTTCTCCTGAGTTCCTGTGATTGTATGAGATCTGTATGTTCTCCTTGGTTCCGGCAGACAGTCCGTATTCGCCTTTTGGGTGTGTATGCATATGTTTCCTGGGAAAAGCTCCAGATCAACTTGCCATGACCCAACATCAATTATGCCTATATACCTTACACAAAGGCAAAATAGTAATGATATTTAATCTCGGTATACTATCTTCTTTTCTACTTGAGTTGTAACTAATGTTCAAAGTAGATTTTGGTTCTGTTGTTTTCCCTTGAATAAAACATGTAAACGATACTAAATAAAAAATACATTATACAAGTTTATTTCTCTTTTGTTTACTAAAGCCTACCACGTCTGTAGCTGTAATATCGAATAACAAAGCAAAATTGAACGGGCGTGTCTTTGTCTTCCCAGAGCGTCCTTTGCCGTCTCCTAGAAACCAGGGGAAAAGTACCCTGGGGAAAGCGTGGTGCACAAAATAAAGCAAATACATACATCATAGGAAATTAGAAGTTACATTACGGAAAATGTAATTTCCTGATTAAGTCATACTGTATTTTACCCATGTACATGTTTTTAGATAAACTCCCATATATATTATTTTATATGAAGTTAAAGAAATTGCAGTACCCCCCCCGTTAACTTGAATGGTATGCTCCATCTCTGTTTCCGGTAATAAACTGAAGCGGCCAGACAGTTCAAAAAACAAAACAGAAGCGGCCAATTTCATGTTTTTCAGACCCAACTTTGTGATTTGTACAACTGTTCAAAGCAGTAGCATATAACCAGTCTTAATGACTCTTGTTGAAGGTACGTGGCTAGTTCAAAGTTTTATACATGGTTCAGAATTTTAAGTTTGGTAGTACTCTAAGTTAGTGAACTGTAATATCTAGTATAAAATTACGTATTTGGCAGTTTGACTGAAAGTCCATGATCTAGTTAAGCTGTAGAGACTGCAATACTAACTGGATGTACTATAACTGTAAAGTTAAGAACCAATTTTCGAGTTTACCTTCTCCAGTAAACTCTTTTCGGTACCTTAAAAGACAGGGGTCTTATCAGTTATACTCAGCAATAGTGACCGACGTTGATTAATTTGTCATATGAAGTACTTAATAAAGTCGTCCTTTATTTTTACTTGTATTGCTAGGTAGCGGATAGTAGGTAACTCTGCCGGTTGGTTTTATTTTGTGCATGATGTGTTGAGGATTTCTAACTGGCTGCTACTAACAGCTTGGTTGGTGTTTAACCATTCATGGGTGGACTTCAGCTTTCGCCCACTGGGCCTGGGCCCAGGTGCCTGGAGCGATGTTCCCCACCTTGTGCAGGCAGTCCATGTATCTATGGTAGTTCTTGTTATTAATAAGGCCCAGGGCTGTCTTATATACTACACTGGTTTTGGCTGATTTTTGGGGCTTAAGACTCCATCAGTTACCTAGTCCACCCTGCAAGTCCTCCAGTAACTATGCAGTGCTGGTTGTTAGAGGGTGTAGCACACTGGTTTGCACAAACTGTAAGTTTTGGGGCCCAAAGGCCCCTTCAGTTACCTGGGAGGGGCCCAAGTTCTGTTTCCCATTTGTGAAGACAATGCATTCACTCAGCTTATGATCCTATGCAATGATCTTCTGTACTCGCATACTTTTTCAGGTTAATGCAGATCTTCCTTTCATCACTGTCCTGCATTTCGTAGTGCACATTTTTGCAGGTGATGTACACAATCCTTAACAGAATCACCTGAAAATTATTCCAGGATGGAGAACTTTGTCCTTTATGAAGAAATTGGAAGGGGCAGCAAGTCTGTAGTTTACAAAGGGAGGAGGAAGGAAAGCATCAGCTTCCTCGCAATCATCTGCAGTGAGAAGGCGAAAAGGGCCGAGGTTACAAACCACGTAAGTAAACATGTTAATGCCTCAGCTCTACAGCTACCTGGTAAGTTTTTGGTTGGAAATAGGATTTATTTAATTTATACCTGTAGACCTGCTGCTGGACCAAAGGAGCCAAGGGAATCAATAAAGTGAAGTTTAAGTCTAACGTTCAGGGATTTTCATGGTCCCATCCAACGTGCACCCCGCATTATCACCTGTGCTTCTGGGAATAGACTCCAGATAACCGGAACTCTATATTGGATAAGAGCTTATAGAAGATGAATGAATTATGAGATTTGTAATTACTTCATGTTTGCTTTCTTTGTTTGCGTAGGTGCGACTGACCCATGATATGAAGCATGAGAATATTGTTTCCTTTTATGAGTGGTATGAGACTAGCAACCATCTCTGGTTGGTGGTGGAGCTGTGCACAGGTGAGATGCGCAGTGTGAAATGGATACAGGGCCAAAAAGGTGGTAGCACAATGGCACTTGATGTGTTCACATGATGTTCTTCACGATGCCCATATGATGTAATTGTTCTTCAATTATTTTCAACACTTTACAAAAGCTCTGCTGCTCTTTCTGTATGAGACTTTCTGTGAAGGGAGAAAGTGTCTTTGTATTACGTTATGGATTTAGTTGCCATTTTATTGCCAGTGGCTCATTCCATTTTAGTTCAACAACTGACCTTTGCATCACCATTTTTGGAGAAATTTAGCATGTGAATGACCTATACCATTCACTGCTCAGAAATGTGTTTTGTTTATAAAAAAAATCCTTTAGTTGAGCCATATAGCTGTGACTTTTTTTTTTTTTTTCCCGGCTCACTGCAATGTATGTGTAATTTATACACCATAATCCATCAAAAATGACTATCAATACTTTGTTGAATTAAGATGGAATGACCCAAAACTTTGTCAGGGTGTGTTTCTCCAGCCAAAATCATTTTCATCATATTGGGAGACACCAGATATGCCATCAATGAAATGAAATGAAAAGACCTGATGGAAAATTGCATGGCTTAAAGATGGTTCACTAATGTGGTGTGAGCCACTACTCTCTGATCCCAGAGTGTCCATTTCAGGGGGGTCTTTGGAAGCCGTCATCTCCCAAGATGAGTGTTTGTCTGAGGATGTGGTGAGAGGCTTTGCGGTCGACCTTGTGAAAGGCCTGAAGCACATCCATGATTCTGGCATCGTCTTCTCTGACCTGACTCCTGCCAAGGTAACATGTCAAAAGCTACCTGAACTCTGCATTAGCTGGAATGATATGGAAGAACCTGGATCTTGTTGACTGTGAACATATCCACGTGGCAGGCCCTTTTCATTGGCACCCTGGGAATAAAACTGGCATGCAAAATGTTCTTTGCTAACCCTGAAAAGACAAATATTGCCAATAAACCCTAACCCCAGTGGCAAGTCTCCACATCGCATGATTCTATTTACCATCCAAACAATAAACAACTAACACAATGTGTACTATTGACAATGACCATTAATTACCATAACAGTGCAAGAGTGGGGTGTTTTTAATATGTGCATTGTGTGTTAATAATATTGCACATAAGTTTGTTAAACACGCTGTTAACATATATTGTACATTATATTGCACATTATGAAAATTATTATTGCACATGAAAACAACCTCTATATGTCACACAGTCTGACAGCACAAAATGATCAGGCACCAATATAACATTGAGTCCAGCTGTATTCACTGTCATCCTTGACTCTGATCCAGAATCTTTGCCTTTAATGTTTCAGTGCTGCTGAAACTGTGAAGCTGTGTGAATCTAAGAAATTATATGTGGCAAAAACCTCTTAAGAGTGGTTGTTTTGTTTGTCCTCTTCAGATCTTGTTGGATGGGCCAGGTACCCTGAAGTACTCCAATTTCTGCCTGTCCAAAGCGGAGGGGGAGCACCTAGAGGAGTTCTTCCTCATGGTCATGTCAGAGGATGGGGGTGTACAGGAGGGCTCTGAAAATGCACATGGAAGAAATACAAAAAAAATGGTCCGGGGTAAGGAGGCTGCAGCTAGACCTGCACTCATTTTCCAGGCTGAACAGCTTTACTAAATGACCCGGCTATGCTAAACTTTTCCATAAGGTCTCCCACCTACTCTGCCCTGTATGCTAAGCTATGCTGCTTTTCCATAGGGTCTCCCACCTACTCTGCCCTGTATGCTAAGCTATGCTGCTTTTCCATAGGGTCTCCCACCTACTCTGCCCTGTAT
>JABFEA020000138.1:5807353-5817434 GCA_019775915.2 Cyphomyrus plagiostoma | reverse complement strand
GCGACTGTGTGTGTGTGTGTGTGGGTGTGTCTGACTGTGTGTGTGTGTTTCCGACTATCTGTGTGTGTGTGTGTGTTTTCCCGACTTTCTGTGTGTGTGTGTGTGTGTGTGTGTGTGTGTGTGTGTTTTCCCGACTTTGTGTGTGTGTGTGTGTGTGTGTGTGTGTGTTTTCCCGACTTTGTGTGTGTGTGTGTATCCCAGCCTCCTCTGAGCATGACCTTGCCTGAGCTGCTGTTTATCAGACGCACTTTGCAGTGCCGGTAGCCAGTTGTCTGCTTCCTACATGTCCCTGTGTCCCTGGGCTTTGCAGAAACCATACTGATTTATTCACACAATTATCTTTTATGAACCAGAAAACTCAAATTATCTCCAACTTAAGCTACTGTGGGCAAAAAAGATGAGATCACCATTCTTTGCTCTTTTAGAAGAATCTGTTGGTTAGGAATACAGGGAGCTGTGTCGCAGTATGGCTAAATGGGGCTGTCGGTGGCAGGCCTGTAGCCATAAATTCATTTCAGGAGTATTCAACAGCCCTACTAATAGGCACCACTCTGTAGGGCAAATTTTGAACTTGTAATTGTACTACTTTATTATTACGTGGTTGGTAGCATACACAGCTTGCAGATTTCCCTGCTCAGATATACCTCATTCAGCTCACCAACTAATTACCAGGTTCAGCACGTGTCTTTGAGCAGGGATGCATGCAACTGTGGAACCCTGGTTTATTGCATCGTCACGTGGCTAGTCGGTGGGGGCGTGGCCTCAGAGTAGCACCCCAAAGCAATGAAACTTCAAGCGTTTATTGAATCTACTAATATCAACAAATGAACATCGTATTTATATAGTGCTTTTTAAGACGCTGCTTCTTCACCCACGTGGCTTCTGTGCTCCTAGACGTGACCCTGCTTCTCCATCCACGCGGCTGTTGCGCTCTTAGACGGCCCTGCTGCTTTGGCCACACATCTCCCCTCTCCTTCCCAGCTGACCCCTTATCCGCACACCGATGTCCAGTCAGTGCAACGGCTCAGCTGAGCCGTAAGCGCAGCGTTCCTGAAACAGTGTCTCCATTTTAAACAGCCTGCGGTATGTTTTCTTCTGGAAATGAGGGATGTTTTTTTTCCCTCCCAGGTTTGTTTCTTTGGCAGTTATAATGGTGGACATAATCACAGCAGCGGTATACTCCCAGATTACCATGCGGAGTCTCTGCTAGCGTGTGGAAAATGAGCACAGTCGAGATGTTCCGGGTAGAGCGGTCGCGAGCTGACTGACTCTAAGTGGGTCATACTAACCCTTCTCTGTCTTATCTCTGCAGATATTCAGACCTCAGGTGGTGACAGAAGATTTTCTCTGCAAATTTGGGGCACTGCTTGTAAGTCGGACTAGTTAAAATATTACAGCGGTTTTGGTTTTGCCCGAAGCCATCGGCAGACGGGTGTTGGGAATAGACGATACTTCCTCTGCAGGTGACTGGACTCTTCCTGTGTTGCTGTCTTGCTCTGTTTCATTTTTAGAATTACATTAAATCTGTGGAGTCCTGTGAGACCAGCCTGGACAATGCGATAGGTTAGTACTTTATGAATCAGAAGAGGGTTTGTTTATCGTACTTCCATCCCCATATTCCTGCAGCCCGAAGATGTGAACATGAGTTTTTGCTCTCTTAATGTCTTGATAAGCCATTGATATGAAATTCTCTACTGAACGTTTGAGCTTCAGTGCACATGTTAAGGCTGTCGGTCTAGTGAGCACAGATTGAATCGTTTATGATCGATTACTGACCCATAGCCCTTCGAATTGCTTGTCGTGATTTTAACCGTTAAATTTGACTGAGGATTTTGGAGAGCAGCTTCATTTGCTGGACGGTTTCTCATTTCCAGGACAGATGGCCTCAGAGGAGCTTATTAGGAACACACTGTCAGCCGTGGAGGCCATTACCCAGCATGCCGTGCTGCTGACGCCCCATTACAGCACTGTAAGTGAGCCCCACGGAGGCCCGGTGCAGGACCGATATAGCTGCGGGTTCGAGCCCTGCAGGCCCCCCCCCTCATCGTGAGCCGCTGCTAGGCCATCACCATGGCTGTCCGTTTCGCCTTGTGGGAGGGACCAGAGCAGCAGGGTGTCATCATAAACACCTCTGTTACCTCATGTCCTATTATACTGTGCACAGTCAAGAAGTTCATTTTTATCATTTTTTAACTGCTATTATATAAAGCAGCCTTTGAAGTTAATGGTCTGATGCACACAATAAGATTAGTACTGGCTATTAAGCAGGCAGATTCTGCAGACGTGGATTAGCTGCTACTTTGGTAGCCAGTCCAGAAGGCTTCAAGGTTGACGTGCTTAGGGGGAGGGAGACGCGTTCCTGTGCTGCGGGGGCACAGGCCTGGAGGGGGCGGCCTGCGGGGTAAATGTGTGTCCCAGCTGCTTCTTAACATGGGCGCGCGATGAGGCCCCAAGCCGCCGCTCTTCCCCTCTGCCTCATCCACACCCCACAGCTCACACTTCTGCCCTCCATACCACCTCTGCAGGTGTTGCTAATGAGTAAAAATGCCCCCGAAAAAGGTGCTGTGACTTTGACAGTGCAGCCCGTGCGATGCGACGAAGATCCCGTCTGGCTGATTGAAAGTGTCAGGAAAAGTGTGCCGTGTTAGTCATGTGTGAATGGTGTCAGGTGTGTGTGTGTGCATGGTATCGGGTGTGTGTGTGTGCATGGTATCGGGTGTGTGTGTGCACGGTATCGGGTGTGTGTGTGCACGGTATCGGGTGTGTGTGTGTGCACGGTATCGGGTGTGTGTGTGCACGGTATCGGGTGTGTGTGTGCACGGTATCGGGTGTGTGTGTGCATGGTATCGGGTGTGTGTGTGTGTGCATGGTATCGGGTGTGTGTGTGTGTGCATGGTATCGGGTGTGTGTGTGCATGGTATCTGTGCAGTATTAGGCATGTGAGAGGTGTCAGGTATGTATGAGTTGTCAGATAAGTGCGCAGTGCCACCTAGTAAAGGCAAAGTGTGAGGTCACCAGCAAACAGCAGTGATGTGACTCCAGGCCAGGCTCTCCGTGTGGAGGTTTCTACATTTATAGTAAGATCACTTTAAAAGAGAGTCCCTCACCTGGGAGCTGGGCGCCTGGCTGTGACTGACTGCTAGGTCTCCGTGTGAAGGCGCGAGCAGTCCGACCGCCGCTGGAGGAGAAGGTGGCCGTGCGCACGAGGTGCGCAGATGCCCGCCGGCAACTGCGCAGACAGAGTATCCATGATACTCTGAGTATCTATGATAGAATATCTATGATAGTTTTTATGGAAACGTGAAACAAACAGTGAGTAGAGAAAAAGAGACCCGAGAGAAGGAGAGAGATCATAACCAGGCTTTTAACTGAACAACAGGCTCTCTCTGATCAAAGGGCAGCGCCGGCTAGCCACTCAGACATGGGGGGGGGGCTTATTACCAGCTAAATGAGCAGTTCTCATAAGAAGACTATATCCTTTCAGGGGGCATAGGGGAGGGTGCAGGAAATGAAGGCATCACTACGTTTACAGTCATACTGTGTTTCTCCACAGGTGGTGGATTTCATCCTCCCTCCTCTGGCTTCTCTGGCATTCAGCAACAATGGTGAGGGGGCCACGGTGTGGGGGTGTGGGGGGTCGTATCTGCGGTCGGGGGGGGGAGCCATGAGTCCGGGCCTCGTGTGAGTCACCTCTGCCTCGCTCGCAGTGGAGTGGAGGATCGTCAGCCTGAGGATACTGTCAGAGGTCACACTGACCCTGCAGGGACGGGAGGAAGAGGAGCACAGGGCCCCAGCACCAAGCAGCGGCCTGCTGGCCCTCATCACAAACACCCTCCTGCCACAGTGAGACTGCCAGCTAACTCTCACAACCAGGGATGCCACCCAGTCCTGTATAATTCCTGGAAACCCACTCACTGGCCAATAGTATTACATGACACCATTCCAAAGGGCGGTTTAGGTCTGTTTGAGAAGCAGATCATAATCCCACATGGCAGTGTAATCGCCAGGATTTTAAAACATTGATAGTTGCTTATTTGCTCAGTAATGTAATAGAATTTCTATTAGTTATGACCCCATACTTTACACAGCCTGTACAGGACAGATGACCATGATCCAAGGTGTTCCTGGAAAATCCCGGACGGGCGGCAGCCCTACTCCACCCCACCCTCACTGTCCCTGTCTCTGCCTCTCATTTCTAATTTTTCTTTATTATTATTAAAAAATAAAGCATGCTGTAAAGTGCCATGACCACCAACAATCGGCGTTAGCGGCTAATCCACGTCACTGTGCTTGAAAGGAGCCAAGCGAGAAGGGCCCGCTTTGCAGACGCTTGTTGCCATGCCGATAGCGCCGCCTGTGTTTATCGAGCGACTGGAGCCCTGGCGCATCTCCCCAGGATATTAGTCGCCCTGCAGAGCGTGTGGAAAAGGCTCCTCCGCCTTCTGCGTAATAGAGAGGCGTCTTTCGCTTCCTCGGTTTCTCCATTTCCCCCTGCCGTCCAGTAAGGAGGAGCTGAGATCTCGGCCCTGTTTCCTGTCTTCGCCTCGCTGCCTCACGCCATGACGGTTTCTCCCTCCCCTGCAGGTTTGGCTCATTGCTCCAGGAGTCGGACCCACTGCCTGTCTACGCCCTGAAGCTGATGGTGTCGTTGACAGAGCACAGCTCACTTGTCAACAGGTAAAGGCACCAGCAACTCTTGGGCCTCCTGCTGAAATGAAACAATGGTCTGTATCAGTGGTTCTGGTTTTTGCGCTGCAACCCAATTTTTACCATGCCAACTCAGCTGTGACCTTATATCAAGTATAGGTTTAAATTAACGCTGTGATGAAGCACGCATTACACTCTGCATTTTACAGCAGTCAATGCCTATTGCACAGATCTGATTGGACGTGCCAGTGACTTCTAAACATCTGTTGTTGGGTTTCTTGGATTGCTAGTGTTTTCATTTATTTTGCACCGAGCATGACCAAGTCCCATTTATATAGGTTAATTCTAGGTCTGAGGCTGGCAAATCTGATCGTGGATCAGCATAGGAGCTTGCTGGTTTTAAAATGCTCACATTTCCAATTCTGCCTTCCTGTTCTCCCTGGGCTGTTGAGAGCTTGGGGCCCCCTGTGGTAAATGCGGGGACCTTGGGATACTTAAACCCACAATTTGGGCTTAACCATTATACTATCTAAGACAGCTCTGGTCCTTTTTAAAAGGACCAGCACTGCCTTACTTACTGGAAGATATCCAAATATGATCGCAGACTGGGTCCCAGGTAACTGAAATGGCCCCAAAACTCATAGTTTGTGCTAACCAGCATACTAAACCGCCACACTGCTAACAACTCGCACTGCATATTCAGTGGAGGATTTCATCCAGAAATGATGATGATGATGATAGCCTTCATAAGGGGGGTGATAAGGATTGCAACCACCACCAAGGTATCTGAAGGGGTCTTGCACCCCAAAAACTACACTTAGCCAAATCCAGTGTAGTATATAAGACAGCCCTGGGCGTTAATAAGTAGCAATGCCATAGGGACATGGACTGCATTCACAAGCTGGGGGACATTGTTCGGGGCCTTCCTGAGACCTGGGGCCAGAGCGTAGGGTCGGCCATCGATTCTTCGGGGGTTAAGGGTCCTGCTCAAGGGCCCAACAGAGATGTGATTATTCTGCCAAGTATAGGATGCGAACTGGCGACTACCTGATCAGTGGAAAATCCTGGAGGATTAGGAGGCCTGCTGGACAGTGCCATGTGGCCGACCGTCTTCCCCATGGGCAGTGTGCTGGGGGGTGGGAGTAGCCGTTAGCCTGCCGGTGAAATCACAGAGCTTGTGTGCGCAGCCTCTTCAATGCCGCGCGCAGCCTCTTCAATGCCGCGCGCATGTATCCCGAACCCCGTGCCATGTGAGGTCCCCCCGGCCAAAGCCATGTAGAATGGAGTGTACGGATTCTGCTGCTTGCTCTTTGAATTATTCATCCCGAATGTATCCATTAGAAATGATGGCTGTTTAATGTGTGACTCCAGGGGATGGGTTTGAGTCGCCGGCTCTCCATAAAAGCGACACGATAGAAGTCCTGCAGCCGTGCGTGATCGTGGTCATATCGGGGTCATGCTGCCTTATAAAGGAGCGTACAGAACGGATCACCTCTGCGTTTGCACTAAGTCATTATCGTTGGCTGGTCAGAGGGTTATTGAGGAGCGGGGGCATCCCAGCGACCTTCAAGTCATAGACAGAGGATCCCAGCCCACGATTCAGACTTCCTTCATCATTATTATTATTTTAACAGATTCAGAAGCTATTCTGGAGGACACCTGTACCCAGAGTGGTGCTTAATGTGTCAGAATCTAATTTCGCTAAGACTCTGAATGACTCAACAAGCTAGGAGTGAGTGTGGGCTTTGAGCCCCGCCAGCCACTGACCCTACTTGGCCTCACGTTGCATCTACCACTGCCGCTCCATCACGCTTCTGTCTGCATTTACTGTCTCAATTTATTAGTGAGCTGTAGGCGGCCTCCAGCTCCGGGCTGGCTGTGCCCCCGCTCCCCCCCCCACCGAGGATCGGCCGCAAATCACGCCAGCATCAGGGGAATGAGGTGTGGGGAAGCCTGTATCCTAGCAGCAGGGCAGGTCGGCACCCCCAGCCATGGGGAGAGTGGGTGGCTCGGCGCCTCCTTCCAGGGGGAGAGGGGGCACGTTGGCCCTCAGCCATGCTGATACCTGTGCTCAGACATGGAGACACTATAAAGCCTATCTGTCATCATCTTAAATGGCTGCCATACTCACATGCCTGTGTAAATGTGCTCCCGCCGGGCCCTGAACAGATCAGCCCTGACCGTGAGCCATGTCACCCCCATCCTCCCTGCACCTTGTGGACCTCCTGCTGCTCTCTATGCCTCCGGCCGCCTAGTGGGCTGTCCTGGCTTGACCCTGCTCCTCAGACCAAGCTGCTAATGGGCCACGTGAGCTGGTTGTACCTGTTTCCATTGCAGACTTAATCTACGTGGCTTGTTGTTGAACAGTATCTATCAAGTGAAACAAATTGAAAATATGACAGAATAAGTTCTGGTCTGTGATTCATTACAAATAAAATCACCAAATTGCAGCTCCCTGCTCGTGCTCCCCTCTCCTCACTCCCCATTCTTTTCTCCTCTCCTCTCACCACTCCCTTTTCTCCTCTCTGCTCTCCCTTCTCCCACCTCCTACTCCCTTTTCTCCTCTCCCTTCTCCCTTACTCCTCACTCCCTTTTCTCCTCCCCCTTCTCCCCTCCCCGATCTCCTCACTCCCTTTTCTCCTCCCCCTTCTCCCCTCCCCCACCTCCTCACTCCCTTTTCTCCTCCCCATTCTCCCCTCCCCCACCTCCTCACTCCCTTCTCCTCACTCCTGCATCACACTCTGTCTGTAGCAGTACTGCTCCCCAGCATCATTGCTCTCAGAGCCTCTTCTCTGCTCCATCACTTTGGCTTCAGAACAATCAGATTTGTTGTGCGCATTTTCTTTTGTAGTTCTGAAATGTATTTTTAGACTATGAAAATGGATAGATGGATGGTGTGTTTTTTTATTTGGAATATCTTCAGTTTGAGGGCTGGTAGGGAAAGTAGTGAGGTGCAGCATTTGAAGTGGACTACAGTACATACACATGGGGGGAAAGCGTACCTGGCATGGCTCTGCCTCAGGGGACAAGCTGCTGTGTCCCCTGACTGGCTCTGCCACAAGCCACCACCATTGAACTCTGACCCTCACATGGTACAGGATTGAAGTGTCCTGTCTGGTTCTGTGATTGTAGGGTGGCAGTATGCAGTTCAGAGACTGCATTTCCTGCGGACAGCTGAACCCAGCTCTGGGGTCTCCTTCAGTTTGTCTTTGTTGACCCCTAAATATAAATATATAAATATGGCAGAATAATAGCAGTTATTTTTGTACTTTCCCTCAGTGGTGTTCAGGTGTCCTATTGTGTCTATTAGAACAGAGACTGTAATTGTTCCTGAGACAATAGATGTAGTCAATAGAGGTGGAGAAAGGCGATTTCCACTACAAGCCTGATTTTGCGTTACCCTGGGGTCCCGAAGTGCCCTTTTCATCAGAAAGTTGGGCAAACAGCAGCAGACACGGCACATATGTTTGCTTAATGGCGATTAAACGTATGACTGGATGTTCACAGCTGACTCTCCTCTGCCCTTCCCTAAACCCTCCCCTCCTGCCACCGCCTTCCCCCGCAGGCTCATCGAGGAAAGCCCTCTCCCACCGCTCATCTTTCAAGTCATCTCGGTAAGTGGCCCGTGATCCCGGCCCTGAAACACAGTGAACTTGGGCAAACACAGCGGCCCCCATCAAACACGGCTCTTGCACACAGCTCTCGGTTATTATGTGTCAGCTCACCGCTGTCGTTCACAGGCTCCGAGTAAATCACACGTCACAGGATTTATCAGACGGCCTTCATCGGCCCGGTTGTAACTTATGATGAAACCTTGCAGAACACTAAATCCCGGCGAGTCCAAACATCCAAACAGCATTTGTTATTATTAAGTTCTAAGTTATTATTTTGGCTTTTCCTGGCCTCACTGGATTGCTGCGCAGATGCTGCCAGGGGTGACCTGCTCCCTTTGAGTACATGGTGGCACCCAAGAAGGGAAGAGCTCCTCTGACCTCGGGCCTACTTGAGCAGCACAGTGTTCCGTGTCTAGCTGCATCTCTGTGTCACGAAGGTGCCTCCTACACTAAAGAGCCATTAGTAGCAGCGGCCTCGCTTCTAGATGCTTGTTGAGTGCGACAAACCTAAAGCCGTCATTTGTGGTGCTTGGAAGGAACCGGCTCTTTATGTCGCTGCCTTAGATGCTTAGCTGTCACTCTGCGGGGAAAATTGGGCGGTTCAGGTTCAGGGAACCACAGCTGAGCTTGCTGGGTTACCCTCAGGTTACCGATCATCTCAATGTGTGCGTCTCTAATATACACGTATAAATAATGGGTCCCCATCAGCTGAACTTGCTGGTGTGCCGTGGCTGACCCACTCTGTGGACTCCGGAAACTGACTTCCTCCGTGAGTAACGCCCTGTGAAGACCCTGGCTGCTTACTTATGCATGGAGCCTTTGAAGATTTCATTAAGCAGTCCTGATAAAACAGTGGCAGTATCCCACTTCCTCATTATCACGCTCCCCCTGCTCTCACCCATAGCCAATTTACAGCACGTAATTAGGGTCACCAGAAACAAACATTGTTACCCGACCTTACAGATGCACGTGTAAAGCTGTGACTGTCGATTTCGGAAGCCAGTTACCACTCCTTAACTCGGATAAAACCCACGGTGCGCCGGAATGACCTCCCAGCTCAGCCCCTAAATTCAGGCATGAATTATGGATAAGGGTGTTGGGGACATGAATGGACCTGCCGTAATTACTGGGAGCCAAGCTGCGTGACACACGTTATTCTGCAGGGCGCTCGACTGACAGGAGCTGGAGGAGTTCCACAGCGGGAGATATGGAAATGGGAAATGGGCGGCATGACCCCATAACAGAGCTGATAAGAGGCGCTACAGACTGGCGTGATGACCGTCCGGGCTGCTGTTTGTAATGCGGGCCTCCTTAAACTACCTGTATGTAATAACTATAAGTTACATTCATATAGTGCCTTTCACAATCCCAAAGTCGCTTTACAGGAAGGAAAAAATAAATATGTCACTTGGATACACACGTGTCATGCATCCACTGTTTGCGGGATGGGAGTCTTATTGAAACAGCATTGTATTAATGTTATACATCCTGTTTCCCGCTCTATAAACCATATCCTTGTGTGCAGAACCAGTTAAATCCTAGTCTACGCTTGCGCTGTAAATTGATGTAATTCTGAGTAATCTGTACCCTCCCTGTCACTGAACACTGCACATGCTGTTTACAGTGTTTCCTGTCGTATCCACCAATATGCACCATTTATAGTGTTTCCCACTACACGTGCTGTTTGCAGTATTTCCTATTGCACATGCTTTTTACAGTGTTTCCTATCTACCGCACATGCTGTTTACAGTGTTTCCTATCTACCGCACATGCTGTTTACAGTGTTTCCTATCTACCGCACATGCTGTTTACAGTGTTTC
>JABFEA020000138.1:5756128-5787613 GCA_019775915.2 Cyphomyrus plagiostoma | reverse complement strand
ACTCACCCACGCCCTCGTTTCTGGAGTGCAGCAGCTCCGTCAGGGGGGCGGTGGCCCCCTCAGCCTCGATGGCCTCTGCTGCCTCCTTGTCCTGAGCCAGCTCACAGAGCACGCCGGCCGCCACACGCTGGATGTTCTCGATCGGCGAGTACAGGAGCTGTGGGGGAGGGGGCCGATCATGAGGGGGGGGGGCCTACAGGCCACCAGAGACCCCAGCCCACACTGCACTGGGCCCACCTGCACGAAGAGCGGGATGGTGTTCAGTCCCCGGATGACGATTCTGTTGTGGACGTCTCTGGCCAGGATGTGCAGGGCACCAGTGCAGCCTTCCACGATCTCCTCCATGCGGACCCCCTCCTGCGTTTAACGGCATGGGGTCAGCGGGGCAGCTTGGGCTCCCCCCCCCCCCCCACAGTCACATGGGCTGCACTCACCACAAACTGCTGCTGCGTGCCCCCCATGGAGGTGCGCCTCTGCGTGTCCTGATGTGCCCGCACCAGCAGCTGCACCAGTCTGGGGATGGCGCCCTGCTCCCGGAGGGGCGCGTGGTTGGCGGGGCACAGCGCCAGGTTACGGATCAGGCCCACAGTCGCCTGGGAAGGAAGGGGGCTGCGTTACAGAGGGGGCGATCGTGTCGCCGGGGGCCCCCACTGCCCCTTCCGCCTAGAGCTCAGCTACCTTGATGAGGGGCCAGTGCGAGGGCGGGTGCAGCAGCTTCACCACCACCGGCAGGCCGTAGTGGAGCCGCACGGCATTCTGGGCCATCTCTGCGTCCTGGTGGCGGCTGGTGAGGTGGCGCAGGGCGCATACGGCGGGCTCGGTGATGTCCTCGCGGTCCCCGGCTCGGAGCACGGTGCGTACCAGCGCCTCGATGCCGCCCACCTGACACACCATCATCTTGTTCTTGTAGTTGTTGCAGGTGAGGTTGGAGAGGATGCCGGCTGCACACGTCACCACGTTGATGTCGTCGGAGCCCAGGAGCTGGACCAGCGTCCCCAGCAGACCCTCCATGCCCTCCTGTGAGGGGACGGGACAGAGCAGTCAGCACCGGGAAGACCGGCTACCTGCACCCACAGACTCGCTGATATGGTGTAGACGTGCTACAGAGCCCATTTCATACCAGGGCTTCATACCTGCTTGGTGGCTGCATCTGACAGGTTTCTGAGGGTCCACAGGCAGTTCTGGACCAGACGCTGACTAGGGTCAGTCAGGTGAAGCCCTAGGGCCTGCATGCCTCCTGAAATTCAAAAATTAAGCCTTAATCCAAAGCTCTGTAGGAGGAAGAATCTCACAGGTCCAAAGGGTTCTCCGTAGACACGGCATTTACCAGCCTCGACGATGGCGGGCTTGTTGCTAGAGCAGACCGACAGCACCTTGAGCACTCTGCTGGTGGTCCATAGAAGCTTCTCATATGTGTAGGTCCTCATGATGTTGACCAAGGCCTGAGGGCCACCACTGGCCAAGATGATGAGCTGAGAGCAAGAAATATACAAGCATCAGAAGAGTTATTTTTGGCGGTGGGGTGGGGGGGTGGGGGGCCAACACACCAAGGACGGGATCCTTACCTTGCTTTCTTGGTTGCCATATGCCAAGATCTGAAGGCAGTCGGTCGTAATGGCGAGGAACTTCACATTGGTCTTACTGAGCAAAGCCACCATCTTCTGCAGGCCCCCGGCCAGGCGCACAGCCATCTTGGCCCCCTCCTGGTGCAGCAGCAGGTTGTGCAGTGTGGTGATGGCGTAAAACAGAACGGAGTCCACCGGGGATCTGCAGGAGACAGGCAGTCTCCTTAACGGCTGCGGCCACGTTCCTCCCCGCCACTCTTTCAGAAGGTCGCCCCAGAACCTCGACCTGAATCCCCTGCAGATCCCTGTTAATGTGGATGTAGAGACACTCCACTGACGGGAGGGACGAGCACCGGAGACCCCCCCCCCTCACCCCAGCATCTTGACGAGGGCAGGGATGCCGCCGGACTTGAAGATGGCGAGCAGGCCCTCGCGGTGGTGGGAGAGGTTGTGGAGGGAGCCAGCAGTGCAGCGCGCCGTCTCCACGTCCCCCGTGTTCTGCATGGTGCGCACGATGGCCGACACCATCTGGGGCGAGCGCATGATGGCGTGCCGGGAGGCCTCCTTCTTGGAGAGCTGGTGCACCATCACGGCTGCCTTGTTCACCACCACCTGAGGAGGATAGGAGCAGAGGCTCAGAGGGGAGATTCGGAAAGGGTACGGGGGCGCTGGACAGCAGGGAGGGGCCGCAGACCTGGTCCTCATCATTGAGCAGCTTGGTGAGTTCGGGGATGGCGCGGGTGGCCAGCTCCGCATCGTCCTGGTAGTTGATCAGGTTGACCACGGCATGCTTGAGCATCTGCGAGGGCTCGGCCAGCCGCTGCACGTTGGTGGGATGGGCGCTGTCGAACTGCGTGGACGGGATCTGCATGCCCTCATCCAGGGTCTCGGGGAACATGGCGGCCCGCACCCTCTGGGCCCGGGTCATGGCGTACTGCCCGTCGATGTCTGGAAGGTGGCATAGCAGAAGTCAGTGCGAAGCATCTCAGGGGCCAAAGAAAACCAAGGAAAATAAGGCCATGGGCAGCAGGGGGGCATACCTGCCACCTGGTCCTGGGTAAAGGGTTGGGGGAAGCCCTGCTCCCACTCGTACAGCCCAGGGTTGTCCATATCATCCTCCTCGGGGTTGCCCTTGCCGCTGAGGGATGGCGCTGTGGTTGTGGCCCCAGAGTGGATGCCAGAGTCCAGGTAGGACTGCTGCTGCCAGTGGCTGACGGCAGCCTTGCGGTCGGGCTCCATGGCCATGTCGAGCTCCATCAGGTCAGCTGGTAAAGGGCACAATCGTTCACTTACGGGCAGATGGCACTTGGCACAGGGAGCATTTTCCTATCAATGTTATGGATGGACACAGAGCCAGTTGTACCCGCTACAGAGGCCAGACCACCCACTAACCATTTAAACAGAGGCTGTCAAACCTACCATCCAAAGGGGGGGGGGCAGCAATCAAAATAAATCCCATTTAGACACCCACTGATTAAGCAGAAATTAAATTAGAAATTAAAATAACATCTGGATGCAGGACCAGTCACATGGAAACACTTACGCTGGGCAGCCATGTTCCTTTCAAAACCCTCAGCCTACACAGCGTCCTAATCTGCAAGAGACAGATTTCAGTTATAATTTGAACTGTTTTTGCGTGAATTAAATGACAATAGACCAGACTAAATTACCACTTTCTGCCAATTGACCACACACACAAAAAAAAAAAAAAAACAGTACGACAGCAGGATGAGCTGAAAAATGGCTGACAGATTCAGGAGCCAAGCTATTACCTAGAGATCACTGGCATACAGCTGCATTCACAGTTAGAAATAAATCTGGTATAATTACACGGCTGTAACGTTCTCCACAGCAGCACTGCCACTACATTCACTACACAAACACTTTATGTTCAACAGAGTGAGAGACAGGAAAGCTCCAATTAGCTACCAGAAATTAGTCACTAAACATGGAGCTCATTTATACTAGTAGGTCTCCAGTTTGCCCATCCTCAAGATGAAGATGGTGGCACACTGCTCAGCTCTCCCCTCTCCTTTATGCTACAATCCCAGCAAAGCACACTGTTCACAAGTCCTGTTCTATGGTTTAAAATCCACCAAGGCATTTTGTAATGGGTCAAGCTTATCCAGGGAAGGATGGCAGTACAGCAAGTAAAATTTGCAGCCTCAGTCAAACCTTCACAAAACCAGACAAGGTTTGTTACCACATGCCATGTCATCTGAAAAATCCACTTTAATTTATCAAAACAAAAAAAAAAAATGGGTCACAGAATTTAATCAGCCAAGAACCCAATGTTTGCTTATGTAACCCCCTCTCCTTATGATTATATAACACGCTAAACCACAGGCTTTATCAGCCTGCTTTAGGATCTCTATGCAGAGAGCACCACATACACAAAGCTTATTTCTACAGAACCTCAGGTCTCCACTACCCAAATGGAGCAAAGAGCCATCAGCCCATCAAGGTACACTGCTATGAGCGTCATGATGTCCTAACAATACGCTACCAAGTAAACGCCTCATTTCGATGGGACCTGGCTTCATGGGTAACACTGGCTTGTTACTACATGGGTGCATCAAATCCTAGAAGTAAAGTGCTACTTAAACGAAACCGACAGAAATAAGGACTTCAGAGTCTTCAAATGGAACTCAAGAGCTTCAAATACAGGCATGGATATGGGAAACCCCCAGCCGGATATTATGAAATGTTTAAGCAATTTGGCTATTGCACATGACATAAATCATATAACTTGTTTCTGGACAGATGCCTCTGGGATGTTCCTGTGTAATACGTGGCCTGTCACCTACAGCATGTCACCAAGCAAACCACAGAGATGTGCCACTTTGCGCCAGGGAGACATTCAAGCCATACATACCCAACACCCCGCAAGATCATAACCTTCAGACAGTGCTAGCCTGCGATTACCTCAATAATCCCCGTTAAGCCCATCATTTTATCACCAACAGGAGGCAAAATTTTGAATGTGTTCACAGTATCCATTTCTTAAATCCCGACATGGTGAAAATGAACCTTTTCAAATATTTCCCTAGGCTTGCGTGGACCGCTGCCAACAGTGGGGGTAGGGAAGGAAAAGCACGGCCGCCGGTTTTGCTCATGTTGGCCACACAGAGCGCAAGTACTGTGCACCCCCATGGCTACGGAACACCTCCCAGCTGTCCCCATCCTGAGAAAGCCCAAGATACCCAGCCATCTTACAGATTCATTTTTTTTTTTTTTTTTAAACAGAGCATTCAATTACAATGGAAAAGCCTGGAGCCCACAATGGAGCTCAAAATGGTCCAGTAATGGATGGAATCTGCCACAGTAGGTAAGAGTGAAGGACACCACACTCCTGCAGGCCCCTGATAAAGCTGCATAAGGACTGTAATAACACAGGGACAGGCTGTCAGTGCGCAAATGCTAACAGCGTTACTTTCTGTTAGCTGCACTCTTGAGCTGGGAACTGAGATCGCGTTCTCCTAAAAGCTTGATGTAGGCTCGGGGGCCCAAGCCGCTCCACAGCAGTTCACTCACACATGACCTATTAAGCATAACTACAGAAACGTTAGCTGACAAGGTTAAGCCATTTCACAGCACCGAGCAAGCATGAGCGATGCAGAGGTTCCACGTCAGAGTCAAGTACTTCCAAAAGACATAGACATTATCCTCAGGAACACCACCACACCACAGGATTCAGCAAGCGAAGAGAGCCAGGAAAGCGACGAGGCTTCGATCGATACACAGATGTGCCAAGGCGGCAAACAGCATACACCCAACACTCAGATCTGAAAAGGCGGTTTCAGGAAAAACCACAATCAATTGGGGGTGCTTTTCAGATCATGCACAATGACCACACTCATAACATAAACGGCAGAAAGAAAACCTTAAAAACAGTCTATGTACTACAGTAATAAAAATGCAGATGTCTGACCTTAAAGTAAATGTTCAATAAATGCCCTAAGAGACACCCTGTCTGCCTTCAGAGATGCCCAAATCAATGCAGCTACATTCTTCAGCACCCCAGACCAAAGCTAAACAGCAAGTGGTAGCTGCGTCCAGAGTGGAACTTAATCACAGAGCCCCTTAGAGCAGACTGGGACTTTACAGCTGATCTGCTTCTGCCAATTTAACTGCGCTGCACAACAATCTCACTTTTTTTTTTTTTTAAGCAGATCCCAGAAATGCGTGACGAGACCCTGGCAGCACGACTGCGAAACAGTGAGTTCCAGGGAAATATTTGGTGCTTGCAGCTACAATGTCAGTGTACTGAGCAAGGCGATTCTGACAGGACTGTGCGACGGTGGAAACGAATGTACACATTGAGTCAGTGCCCAATTATGCTCTACAGCCTGACTCTAAGCAATTGGCACAGCGCGGCACATCACTTTCCCAGACATTGCATAAATATTTCATAGCCCTTCCACTAGCTTTGGTAGCCAGAATGTAGATCTGAACTTGGGTAGCAGTACAAAGTCCAGTTTAATCTAAACAGATGAAGCATATCTAGAATAGATGCCTGCTATCCATTGCATACTAGATCATCTTTTGAATTCCACAGTTTAATCGGCGGTCATTGGCATTTTTCAGAATAGATCCAAACCAGGAGACCATCTCTGGGTTAATTTCAATGTGTGGGAATCCAAATACCCAAATATACTCAGCGGCTGCTTCCATTCTGCATCACAAAAGGAGCAGGATGATGATCACATAACATCAATTCCATCTCCAACACCCAAAATAGCTGTATCAAACTAGCCCAAATGGCAAGTTAAGAATTGCATCCCTGAGATGAGCAGTGTTCAAAACCCAAATGAATCCTAATAGCAGAAGCAAAAGTAGAAGATTGTTAGCCTGTCAGACACTCATCTCCACGGTCTAGTCCCAAGAGGGAGGGGTGGGAGCGCAGTCACACCAAGGCAGCAAAAGCCTGTAGCCACACATCCACCATATACCAGTAACAAGAACAAGGCATAAGGGCAGCCAACCAGCAAAGAGGGTGAAAGATCAGCATGAAAACCACCTGGTTTTGGGACTGTACAGACTGATAAGTCCCACTGGCATATCAACGAGTAATTAAATTTGAATTATACTGCATCTGGTAGGCCAGGCTGCACATGCAGCACCTAACACCACACAATAACCGGACTGGGAGATCTTCATAAAGGCAGAACAGACTGGACAGTCACCCAGCAGATCATCATCTACGGTCACGCTTAATGATCCCAGTGAGAACAGTACACTTCAAAGGGCTGCCTCACCAAAACTCATGTTGCATTTCACAATTTCCTCTCAGGGATTAAAGTTTATCATGCAGATCTGACGGCTGTATCACAAACAGATTTGTCAGACAGATAACTTATCGGATTTAAGGTAGTCTGTGTTAAGTGCAAGTGAACAAAAAGTTGATTTAACCCGGGGTACCTTAAATCGAACAAGTAATATACCTAACCAACAATTCTCACGTTGCGATACAGTACTCAGCTCAGTCCCACAGAAAACACCGCACACTGGCTCAGTCTAACAGCAAGGTGTCCCACCAAATTCAGGTCCGCCAGAAGACTAAAAGCACTGATGAAGCTCACACTCACACCCAACAGCGAGCTTTATTGCAACAAATTCATAAACACATACATTTATTCATAGCATAGAGGAACGAAGTGCTACAAAGCTGTGAATATTGGTAAGAAAGGTTACATGCAACCTTCAGAAGTGATGCTGGGAGCCATTTATGTCCAAAGCATAGTCATGGATGGTTTAACATTTGTGTCAGTGTTACTCTACGTTTATAACTGCAAACCCAGGCTCACATTACAGCACAAGAAACAGCTTCAAAACACCCAATCATTTCCACTCCTGGCAATGCAACCATGTTGAGATAAGCGCTACAAAAATGCAGATTTTGCCCAAGCAGCTGCTCCCATTTCCTGAGGCTTAAGTTGCACCTGGGTAAACGATCCCTGGTTAAACTGGTCAAACAGCGAGTGAAACTAACGCAGTTAGACGAAAAAACACAAGCACGCCCACGCAGACGCCGGTGAGGAAATCTGATAGAAACTTGCGCTTGTTTACCTTGGGCAGGGTGTAGCTATTTATGCAAACCAATAACACTGATTAACTGCAAAGTCAGACTTATCATCAAGCCGGGGCCGGCTAGTTTAGTCCGTAGGGAAAAATGGAAAGTGAGTGCTGAGGCGGCCGGATAAGCCGAAACCGTGTTAAATGTATTAACGTGACCCGAACCCTAGCCATACCCCTAGAAACACCACCCAGTTCGAGGTAGGAGCTAGGCAGAGTGGGGCATGTGAAACAGACACGACACAATGTTCTTAAAACAGCCAACATACCACAGAAACCAGCGGACACCTAAATGGACTCCATCAAGGGAACCCAGGGTCCTGAAAACTGGAGGAAATGCAGACATTTGGAAGGCAATTACTACACCAGAAAAGGGGGGGGGGCAGCAGAACCATTCCGTCCCACACCCCGTAAATCTGCAAACCCACAAGCCGGGAGAGCTGCGGCCAGTCGCATCAAACCCACGTTAAATATCCGACAGACTCAGTCGTCGGCATGGTCTATCCGGAGAACCGGATCAGACCTTTCCATCTCTTAACGTCCCAAGTCAGGCTTTAGGGGGAAAAGGAAAACTCAAAAAAAACCACTCGCACCTCCCCCAGGCTCCCTCTCTGTCCCTCCCACCCCCACAGCCGTGACCTCCGCTTCCAGTGCGCCGCCGCCACCACGCCGGGGCCGGACACAGGGGTGGAGGCTGGAAGCGGTGAGGCGACAACAAACACCCAGAAGGCAGCTGCCTAAGCAGGCTAACCAGCCGTCGAAGCCCATACCCGACGGGAACAATGAGTCCGGTCGTTCAGACGAAACTTCAGTGGTCCGCTAGCTTCGCTCCGCTGCCCACTAACCTCAGACCGACGTCCAGTTCTGAGCGCGGCGTTCGGTGCCGCTGGCAACTCGGCTTCCGCGCCCGAGACAGTAGCCGGATCTTGGTGAAAAGTAAGCAGACGGGGCGGACTGAGCGCTGCGTCCTGCCCACGGTGGCCGAGTTTCTAACCACTCACCCCACCGAGCGCCAGTCGACTGCCAAAGGCCCCTAGATTCATTGGTTAATGTGTGACCAAATAAAAAGTGTAGATTATCGCGCTGTCTAATTGGGGTGGGGGGGGGGGTACGGCAGGCATCTCCGATGCGTCTACTGTAACGGCTGGAGAAGAGAAAAGAAAAAACTCCCAAGTCGGCGGTTCCCGGCAGCCGGGGCGTACCTGACACACGGCGATATATCCGTCTGCTCCGTCAGTTGCTTACTGTCGATGTTGTAAGCAAAGTTAAAGCTAAAACCGTGTCAACAACACAAGGGGGAACAGCGGCTCGATTCCGCAGCTGTTCTCCTCGGAAGCCGCTGGAACAACACGGATCAATCTAAGATGGCGGTGCACGGCTCGAGCTGTTATAGCCGCTTTGTGGTCTGTGTATCCTGCCGCCTTTAAGAAAAAGTAGTCACCCTACCGTGAAGATAAAAAGCTGCGAAATGTATTTTATCCCCTAGAAACAGCAGAATATGAGATGTAACGATGCATTGGCTGCGTAGGTTTGTGCTGAGGAACCGCAAATAAAGAGTGACAGCGGAGCATAGAAGGCGCGCAGTGATACAGCGACCGGAGCGACGGCGAGATACCTATTCATTAGGTTGGAATGTGAGCCGTTTCGTGAGAAGGATGTTGGGGGTTAGGTGCGGGTGCACGCGGGTCTGCGCAGCCGATCCACTACCGGACGGATCTGTGCAAATAAGCAAAGGCAGCGGGCTCTACTTAACACACAAAAACAACTTTAGAAACGTTTTTGTAGAGCGCTGCATTGAATTTTCGCCCCCTCCGAAGTTTAAGTCGATCTTTAATCTTAGCGGAGTAGTAACAGCTAGTTAAAGCATTAACAATTCAGATGAGTAATCGTGTTTTTTTGTACTAGACAACAGTATTAGGAATATTCGATTGATTTTAGGTAAAGAGATTCAAAAAGTAAATACTGCGATTCAATTTAGTTTTTTTTTTACTCCTTTTCAGAAATGACTAAGGAGAAGCCTAACAATATACTGTACATTTGTTATTCACATTATCGTTGCTATTTTCTGAAGAATTTTCCATGCTGTGAATTACTAGCCAGCTGCGTCACGTGCAATCTGATCTTTACTAACTGGTTTAGTGTTATCTAGTCCTAAATCACGTGGGGTGCTTTAGAGTACCAACTGCGAAGTCTGCATGCCACGCATAGATGCCGTTGCTTTGGAGAATACAAGGGGACCATTGCCTTCTTGTGTAGCTAAATTTAGAGGAGGAAGAGACTCGGGAGCTGCTGCTGAGCGGCTGAGTTCACTTTTTTTCTGCTTAAAAATGCACATACGACCACTTAGACAAAAAGCAAAGGAAATACGATGGCGCTGCGACGCCGAAGTGTCAGGACGATGGAGAGTTTGACATTTATGTAATGGTGCATGTATGGCGTAGGACTTTTCACATTGTATTAACATAAGAAAGATTTCTCATTTCATACCCTTCAGGGAATTTTACATAAAACAGTTTCTCTGATTTCTTTTATATTCTCTAGAAGAATGCAAGTTTTTTTCAAATCTATATAATTTCATACTGCTGTGTTTTTAATCTATATTAACTCTTAATATTTAGCTAGTTCATTATGTCTATAATTTTGCATGGTAAAAAGAAATTTTCTGATGACTTAGCACGTGATTTTGGCATGCAGTTAATAAACGTATAAAGCTTGTGAAAATTGTATATCTGTGTGTGTATGTATGTATGTATGTGTATATATATATATAATAACTGCAATGTATGCAACATATATCTTGCCAGTAGGATGTTTCTATATACTATATTCTGAAAAGAATTGTTAAAATGCTTCCCCTGAATGATATTCACTGTCATTATTAGGAAACAGGTTTTTTATGTAGATACAAACAAAACTATAAAATATATATATAGTTTGACAGTCACATTTCTGTACACAAGCACACAAAACATTTGGAAATAAAATGGGGGCTGTATAACTGTAATAATATCACAATCAGTTCAAAAGCTGTACTAGGTAAGTCATATTTTTCAAAATGTTGCTAAGTGTTCCTGAGAAGAACAGCCCTGTTTTTTTCAGAGAAATGTAAACATGTAGTGTGATGTCACTTCCTATGCTGTGCTCAGTCCTTTCCTGATTTCTATAAAGCTCACGGTGTCAAGATGACTCAAGGTTTTTAATCCTCCTACCCCCATATTGTGGAACAGTGACTGAGACAGACAGCTTTTCAGTGTTGGGGTGTTTTTTTTCCACCAGCTCATGCTGAAGGTAAATGGCTACAACTACGGACAACAAAATGGTGCCCAACCATGCAGTTTTGTTTAGCATCAATACCCATGCTGAGTCCATCATACAGGCTAGCAGCTGCTACTGATGATGCTGTGATCTATTCTGTACACACCAGCTATGAGCATTAATAACAGTGAGTTTACAGAAATGCTCAAGTTCATGGCTGCAGCTGACCTTGAGCTCCCCAAGGTCAATGCCTCTGTTTTATTATAAAAAAAATCTTGATTTGAACAATAAACATTAATTTTATCTGTGTACTTGAAATTTGGAATTTTATCATTATTTTATATAGCTCCTCAATTAAATATTCATTAACATTTAATTATTATCATTGGATACTTTTTGCAAATTTTTAATATAGAAAAAAAATCTATGTAAACAAATATTATTATGTCTTAGGATTCCCACATAAGACTTATCATGATTTATTCAGGATCAAAATGTTTTTCATGTAAAATTCCATATGGTTCATGAAAAAATATTATCCACGCAATTGAAATAAACAAAAGATTTAGATTTTTCCTTCCTCGCCAGGGTGTAGTGACCACGCTCTTTTGGTATGAGAAGGCAGGAGGCTTTTTCTAACATTTAGAACTCATTAGTTCTTTCATTGCGGTCGATCTGTTGCAGTGTTTGTACACACCACCGTGCAAAGGCCAGCTTCTGTAATGTCCCACCATTGTCACTAGGGGTTTCCCTACACATGACGTGAATTAGCATGTGGCTTTTGTAAGTAACAATGTAACCTGCTTGCTTTGAGGTCATCTATTCAGCAAAGCCGGTCTCTATAGTCTCAGGATTGGTCAAAGGCGTGGTGGCCAGTATACAGCTGAAAACTATTGAACATTTCAAAGACACAAATGTCAGTTTTCAAAGATTTTAAATGTTTTTTTTTTTACCTACTTCTAACATAAGACAAGCTCAAATAAAACATTTACTTGTGTCCATCCTATGATCAAATAATAATAATAATAATAAATAAATAATACATTTAAAATAAAAATAAACACATTTATAACTATGGGCTGGCCCCCCATCCTGGGTTGTTCCCTGCCTCGTGCCCATAGCTTCTGGGATAGGCTGCAGACCCCCAGTGACCCAGAAGGATAAGCTGTTTGGAAAATGGATGGATGGATGGACATTTATAACTGGAATGACCTTCTGTTGAAGCCTTCGTTTCGCTTTCAGCTCTGTGCCCTAAGTTCCTGATTAGTAAGTTCCAGTAATGTTCAGCTTGGGTAGAGTGTGGTGAGGGTTCACATCCTTATGTTGTTCCAGTATAAACACTGCAGAATTTCCCCACAGTGGCTACTGTCTGTCATCCTTCTGCAGAGAGCTAACTCATAGCCCCAGAATCCCTGGTCCTAATGTGAACGATAGCCAAAGCCCTATGACTGAGTATATTGTCTAAGAACAGTGAAAAATACTCCCCAAAGAATGTACAGACAGAAAAACCAGTGCGGTTAATATAAACCTTATAAGATTATTCACCTACAGTATGCTGGTCTCAAACACAGTGTGAGAGTTACAGGTTTCCCTGCAAGCCGAAAGCGCTGATTTATCTGGTGCTGAGCTGAAGTCACAGATGGGATTGCAATGTGATTGGCTGGCCTGAGCTTTGTGCATGTGCAAGCTCCCGGGGGATACGCCTGAATGGGCGCTGCATGCTAAGGGGCGGGGCTTCTTTCTCTCACTCTGAAAGGAAGAGGTGTCCTTAAACCAACATGTGTGCTCATGAGGTTGTATACCCTTGCCCTCCATTCAGTTGAAAACTCCTAAATCCACACTCTGGCAGTGTGACTTAGGCTGCCCCCCCCACAGTATGCAAGGGCAGGGATGGACACGGGCAGATGGACGTGTGTGAATGAAGATGGCCGAGTCACAACCAAGCACGAGGTCTCATCATGAAGAATCACCCCATCAACAATATAGACATGGGGGGTGTCTACTTGCACACAGCTGGACAAAAACTACTAGCACTTTATTAACTTTACTAATGTCAGTGACATGCAGAGATCCAACCCGACACCACTGTGATATAATACTGATTTATTACAGCAAATGAACCTGGAATTATAGAACACAAATCAAGTAATGACTCGTTTTGTGTACTGTCATTTTGTCATCTGGTTATTTCCAATTCCTGCAGTACTAAAAACATAAAATAATAATGAAGAAAAGTCTTACAGCTTTCCAGATAACTAGAATGAGAAGTCTTGTCAATCATCAGTAATGGGTAATGGCCTTTTTGATGTCATCATCTTTCGATGTCTGTTTTTTTTTTTTTTTTTGCATATTTACTACATTCTCCTATTTAATACTGGTACTCTCCTACAAAATGCCTGAATGTTTAAAATAACATATGGTTTGGGGAGAAGAGGACAAAATGTGAAACAGGGAAAACAAAACAATCTGACAAAGGAAAAGATGCCATTTCGACAGGAAGTGGAAGAACCAGAAAAAACAAGGCTTATCGGTAAATTAAAAAAAAAAAAAAAAACCAGTCATAGAAATAAACAGTGAGGACAGGGACCGGCTGGGAAACCACTGAGCCAAACCTGTACGGTCATGTGACTCTGAGGACCCCCACACACCATCCTGAGTTTTTCTCTGACAGGATTTTTCCTATGCCGGCCAGCAGGGCGGCGTCTGTGGCGACACCAGCGCAGTGGAACGGTCCCATGCAGTGAGGCGGTCGTCCGTATCGGCCCTCTGCCTCCAGCAGCCCGATCACTGGACCATGATCAGTTACCTCCTGTTCCTGTCAGTCACCACTAAGCTCTAGTTACGTGCTCTTTACGCTTGCATCTGACATTTTTATATGAGCCTACTCACCTTACTACTTCTTCACCTTCTTTCAAAGGGTCACAAACCAGATTTTCATAGGACGGCCATTTTTGTCTTGAAATGACCAGTTTTCGTTTCATTTGACCACTCTCCCCTGCGCCACACAAAAACCGGTGGATAGTGTTACAGTGTGACCCGCGTCGTCATTGTTCTCCCCACATCCAGCACAGAATCACTGACCGTTCGTTGTTTACTAAACACATGGGCACACTCTGACATCCAGAACAATCCGGAAAGAACCAGAGGAAGAAAAATGCAATAATATCCCACAAAGACAAATATGTCTCGATGTGTCACGGCAATGTTTGATGTGTGTGTGTGTGTGTGAGAGAGAGAGAGAAAGAGAAACTGAGAGAGAGACTAAGAGAGATAACACATTATCCAGGACCCAAGACAACAAAAAAATCACACTGGTTTCTTTATCATTCCATGAAGCCTGTTTTGTTGTTTTTGTATATTACCCATCTGCTATAGAACACAATATTTTAAAACTATATACCATTAAACATAATATAATTAGCATGTAAAAAATGATACTGTGACATAATGACAGAAACATACTGATTTACTATCAAGATAAACCCAACCAGTCATGAATCCATCTTGCAACATTTCTCTGGCACACAATTATGGGTAAAAAGGTAGTGGAATTAATTCAAATATTATGAATGGGGAAAAGATTAAATACTATTAGAAATAAATAGAATTTATTTATATACAAAAAATGCTTTGAGTCCCAAAAATACCTAAAAATCAAACATTCGAAATCCCTAAAAATATCAAAGCATTCAAGCACTATTCTTGAGTCTTTCAGTCAATCAGTTGCTAGAAATCTTTTGTAAATTTTGTATGTGAATGTCCAGAAAAAGCAAATGATTATTTCCTGACACACAGACAATGTTCACTTCATAGGATATTTTCAGAATGGTAAATATGTCTTAACGTTATAATACACTGCAGCACTACACTGAATATAAGCAACAGATACTGCAAAATTTGATGAGGAAATTAATTGTGAATATTTTGACAGCTTGTACAACAGAAATATCCTTTAGAACATTTCTGTTGTGTAGAGGCGTGAACGATCCATATGAAACACTTTAACATCAGTAAGCAAATTATGACGATTTATCAGTGCATCCAAAGAGAGGTTTGATTTACCATCCTGATTGTTTTTGCATCTGACCAATCAGAAATCAAGCAGAATACACAATGATGCATTCATAGTCAGGGGTCAGTTTATACAAAATTAATTTTATTCTACCACACACAAATAATAAGAATAATATAACATATAAAATATATACAATTTATTATCTATACATGATAAGGAGTTTCCAGGTTATTTTTAAACAATTCCAAAAAATGTGATTATGACAAATAACAAATGGTTTTTCAATAGTAAAGATCAAACTATGCAGCATTAACTACTTTTTTGACCATTTCATTTTGTCTGCAACTATCAGTTTATTTGCATGCAACACACTGGCTTTACTCGTATCGTGCCTGTCAGCTGGGCGATTTTCCCACTCACATTATAGATACTATCGCTTTCGATGGGTGATCTGCACAGCTTCGCGCCCTGTCTTGCGTGCGGAGGCTTTACCCACAATTCCGAGCGCCCTGATAGCCACACAATGGGAGCGGTGCGGGGCTGTTTAAGGCTTGGGCTAGGAGCAGCGGCTGAGACAGGAGGGAGGACGTGTGAGATTCCCGGCCTGATCCGGCACCAGGAAGGAAGGGAAGTAATTTAAGGGAATTGTTTATGCCAGTTTAAAATCACTATTATCTCAATCTAAAATGCCACCATCATTCACAGCACAATTTTTTAAATGTATGACATTATAAAATAACAATAACAGCTTTATTGGTGACAGTGTTTCATCAGAAAAAATGTAACTAGTGCTGATTGTTAAAATTTCTCAAACATATTCTTTTCATTCAAACGTGAAATGATAAAATAGCAATGACATAAAAGAGCCATTTAAATTAAATGTATTAATATCGCTAACATGTATAGTTATAGGTTTACAATAAATCTAATTCTTCAATTTTAATACACCACTATTAAAACATGCCACAATTCAATACAAATTCTTTTGCCTTAATAGTTTTATTTTTATGTAGTTTATTTTTTAGTTTGGGTTTAAATTTTCTATTAAATATATTGGTTGTATTTTAAATATTTACATATAAAGAAACTCAACACCATTAAGATTCTTCTGTTTAGTTGCATATTTACATATCCTTGGAATTGTATTATATTTGTAGTTGCTCTAGTTATATATGAATATGAAATTAAATATTATTGTTGTACAAATTACCTTCCTTATTTGCAGAAACAGTCATTAAATTGATGGAATGACACAGAATCACAATTAAATATAAAAAAATACTATTATATTGTTATTATTGCTAAATAAAACAGTGTATTGTTTTTACTGCAATAGTATGCAACATTAAAATATCAGATGTCTAAACTGACAATGATGATAGAGTTTTTTTTCAGAATCAGTCATTAACATCTCTGAAGTAACTAATTTGATTGTTATTATTTTGTAGACAACATCAGGAAGAGCTGAATTTTCTCAACATGGCTAAATATCTAATAATTGTCTTAGCTTGTTGGTATTTTTCATGCGCAGTGAGACACTGGCAAAAAGCAAACACTGAAACCAGCAAAGAGGAGGAGGCACACATGACCGGCTCTGTGCCTTCACAGACTGAGAAGCTTCTCAGAAATGCTTTCGAACATCCATTTTACATAAAGGTCTCACTGTTTGATAAACAAAAAAGAAACAAACCCACACATCACCTCGCGTTTCTCAGCGGAAAATGAAACCCTCCGTCGGTGAAAAGGTCAGGGGCAGATGGAGCGGAGGGAGATAAGGGGCGGGGGTGTCGCAGGCTGCAGATGAAGACGGCAGCAAGCACTGTCTGAAATAGTCATTCGACCTGATCTGATCTTCACTAGAAGATCCATGTGTTAAAAAACGACGGTGCTGTTTTATATACGTGAAAATATGTCATTTTAAGAGCTCTGAGAAGACATAGTCACACGCCCCCCATTAAGAAAAAGCTATTTAGATTTTTTTTTGTTAACATACATTCAGAGCAGGTGAGGTCCCATGGCATTTTATTTTCTGGTGTTGCTGGCTATGTGAGGACATGATCAGCAAGTTCTGAGGGCACATTCTGGACAATGAACGATATCTGAGGTTGCTGATGATCAAAAGTGCATCATTAAAAAGAAGAAGTAGAAGGAACTGGACAAATAAACAAAAATCAAAGTGCAACAGTGACACCAGTGAACAGCATGTAGCCTTAAATTCACATATATATTTAAAACACAGGATCAGCTGTGGGCTGCAAGTTGTTTCTAAGCAGAGGACGACCACCTAATCGCGTCATGAATGTGATTCAGGGAGTCCACATAGGTCATTTACCCACAAGGCACTGGGAGCAGCTTCTTAGAACACCCCTGCTGTGTCTGCTGAAAGCATAGGAGAATCAAAGAAACGCCACATCTGGCCTTATACACATTTTGCTGCTCAAATAGGGACCTGATTATCTCACACAATATAAACCTCCCCAGCTCCCAGCAGCCAACTGTCCACTGTTCCAGCACATTCTATTGGGGGGAGATAATTAATGTAATTTTCATGTAGAGCCAGTTCATTTTTAAGGCCTCGATTGTCCATTTGTCTTTTGTGAATCTTGTTAATTTGCTCCTAAACTGGGAAAAAAAAACATCCAAACACTAAAAATACAGAGGCAGAGATTTCTTCAACGTGGCCTTGATTTCTACGTGGAACAAATCGCTATTAACACTAATGGTACGTTATTGACACCTGACTGGGTTTGTTGGCTATAAATAGTCATCCAGTGGAGGCAGACAAAAGGCCTCTGTGGATAACTGAGTGATAAGCAAGGATTTTCGCTTAGCTGCATGGCTGCTTCATCGTGACAGTGTTTGTGATACTTTAACAGACACAGCCTGTTAGCATTGTAATGCTCTTCGGTTGTAATTTCTCTTTGGTTTTAGGAAGACTGGCCTGAGAAAGCCACCACATGCTGGGATCTTTGCCGAGAAGAGGGGAGTAACCCTGACATCTTAGCTGCCTCTATGGAGCCTGCAGGAAGTCATAATGTCACCTGACATGACGCTGAACGGCCATATTTACACTGACAGTGCTATTCCTTTATTAAACATCTTTTAGCAAAAATCATTTCTGGTGACTGACCCTTATGTTATGTGTCTGCCTGATAGTTATTTGTAGATGTACAGCTTTACCTGGAATATTGATAGTCCTGCTGTGTGCTGAAATCGTACCTCTGTCCTTGACAACACTGATATTTTCATTTGCTGTTGGTCAAACTCTGACTTCATACACCATACAGAATTTATTGCTCCTTTATTATATTATATTATATTATATTATATAAGATTACATTATATTTAGGTGTATATTACAGCATAAAATGGAAATAATCTATAAATTATATTATAGTCAGACAGCATTATAAAATCTCTAAGGAATAAATCAATGAGAATTAATTGGTCTTGATTCAGAGCAATTGTCAGCCAAATACTTGGTGTAGTCCTCATGTTGATTAAAAATGTTTTTTAAACTTTTACTATTATTGAGTATAAAATGAACAAACACACGCAAACACATTGTACTATACTTCATACTAATAGCATATACTACAACCTTATTCCCTATCAAAGAACGAAAGATGTAATCATCTGTCTATCGGTTTACAATTAGCTACATAAACTGCGAATAATAATATGTTTCTATAGGAATTGGTATTTTAACATGATTCATGCCATATTCTATTCATATAACAGAACGGCTTTGCAGCTCAAATTTCAGATCAATAAGCGGTAATCCACATGCATTCTCTCGTGTTGGTTCTTTTTACATAAACAAACAGCTCAAAACTCGTTCACATTAACATTTTGGTAAAAACTGATTTTCATAAAGCTGTAAACGCTGTTGTCTTCCGGACACCTAAATAAGCCACAGAAAGGTAACCACCACCCCCCCACATCCTGGGCCGAAACACACAGCTATGACGGTCAGAGACGAGAAGCAGCCTCACCTCTACTGAGATGAGAAGCCTGAGGAGTATGAGGAGCGTGAGGACGGCCCTGCTGTCACACCGCGGCCGGCCAGACCCGCGGAGCGCCGGCTCGCACTTACACTGATCCGGAGGGAAACCGCGACCATTTCATGGAAGGGGGTAAGGGGGAAAGGAGGGAAAAATTGACAAAAAAATCAAAATGCACCGAAAGAAAAGAAAGTGAGCTCCTGGCCTCGCCTCTGTCCCGCCCGCAGCAGCAGATGTGTGTGTGTGTGTCTGTGCGTGTGTTTTTCAGGGGCCCGCGCCGGTATTTTAAGCCCACTTTCTACGCCTTTATCCCCCAACAATCCGCTTTAAACTCAAGGCGGCTGGACCGGGCCGCGTCCCTCAGCAGGAGCCATTAGACATGCATTGGTGACCAACATGAAAAGGGTTCAAGGGCCCCGACGCAAATTCACGGAAAAAAGCGATCAGGAGAAAAACGACCAGTGTAAAAACAATCTCTCCCCAAAAAGACCATCATGTCCGTCCCACTTGCTTAACTAGGCCCATTTTTGGTTTAATATCCACCTTCTTCATATACTCATAAATTATGTTTATTACTCTATTTCATTATCTAACTAAACAGTCGTGCTACAGGTCATTTAATTAAATATGCTAAAGTATTATTTAAATTATTAAATGCAATATAAGGGCAGTAATATAACGAAATCCAATTCATACGACCCTATAGTCACTGATACGTAAAAAACAGAAATTTCAGACGTTCGCAGGCGGCAGCTTTATAATATAGGCCTACATTTGCCTGCACGTGTAGCAAAGAAATGCAGAATTGATGCAAATAAAGACATGTAAATGGAGAGACAAATCTCCTGCAAGTCGTCGCTACATTAAATCGGCAGACGAGAGGGATTAATGCCGTGTATTTTGATTTCCGGTAGCGACAAACACTCCTATAGTGCCAAAATATGGTTCGGCCTTAAAAACGTAGTTTTTCAGCGAAAAGCTTGATTTTCTAATTTGCAAATAATCCGAATTCAAATATGGAATTACACTGACATCAGAACGCTGATGCTTTCGTATATTTAAAAAACACTATTTGGTGCCTGCATTATATTGTACAGACATGCTGTACTTTCCATCTCCACAACAGGGATATTCTTTGGGTTTATGCACAGTAGAGGACTTTGTATACACTGTATACAGTAAACAGAAGTGGTGTATAGTGTAATGAGTCTTTTTTAAATATACAAACCAAAAAAAGCAGCACACTTCCAATGAGAATATATATAGGCCTATATATTAGTTGATAATAAGGAAAATAAACAATTTCATAATAAAACTGCCTTTATACTAATTAGTAGGCTATAAGATTTACTTGGTCTTGTTTCTGAGCAACTGGTGTAGTCCTCATGTTGGAGGGTTGTTCTGTCCACCCAAACAACTGTAAAAACGCAGATCAGCGGCGTTTCAAAGTGTTTGGTTGCAGCATGAAGGTATTATCGAGCAAATACGCTCGTTATTGTGGAGATCGCTCCGCTGTCTCCGGCTATTCGGTTCCTAAAAGCAAAGCGGTCGTGGTGTTTACGTTTAATAAACGGAAAGATTAAATTATAAGCGAGCTGCAGATGGAGAGCTGTCACGGACCATCCGCACATGTACTCGGACCGGGGAGCGCTTTCACTGCGGGGTATGCTGATTCTGCCGGCTGTCACCGTGGCTGGGGGCGCGCCTACTGGAGGTGCCCCCCCGAGGGGCAGGTCTGGAGGATTGAAGAACAGTAAATGTTTGTCAATGAGCTCCGGTGAGCAGGCAGTCTGAGTTATCCCTGTCAGTCTTTGGCTGTTTTGAATTTAAAAACACCTTCTGGTTGCTTCTCTGAACGATAAATTCCTGCATTTCACCATCACCCCAACCCCCCCTCCCCCAATTCTAGCATCTTTCAAGTTAGGAGCAGAAAGGCTTGGCTCATCGGAGGCCGTTTTTTTAATAGTTTATTTTTCTCACTTTTGCTTGAGTGTGTGTGCACACATGCATGCGCGTCCCTGTGACTCATTAATTCCCAGCCTCTGCTCGGCTCGGCTCGGCTCGACCGGCGCTTCTTTGTACCTCATTTCTGTACCCAGCCGCCCGCACAGCAGGGGGGCGGGGGGGGGCACCCAATTACACCGCTGATTAAACCTCACTTGTAGAAAAACTTTAATTGCCTTCCCAGTGCAGAGAGTTGGGAATTTCTGCCAGTTACATGAAACGATAATTGGATAGAAAAAGTCAGACTCCTCACTTCCTTCCATCATTTTCCTTCTGACAGAAAATGTCGGGGCTGATTTTAAGAGTCTCACGGAACTGAATGACTTTTACGCGGCTCTCTATGCTCAACCAGTTCCCACAATCTTGCCTGACGTACGGAAAATGGTGGTGGTGGGGGGGGGTGCATTATAGACTGAGCAGGAAATACGTCTCGTTTTATCGACTCTAAATTAGATTTAATTTTGCGCTTAAGTGCTCGGTGGCGGCTGTGTAGCTTAGACACTGTTCTGTAGCTCATTTTCGCTGCCGTTTTCCCCACACAACCTCTCTCCTCCAAAAGGGGCCCCGGTGATGCTACGACTAACTGTAGTCGCTGGATGTTGTTAAGAAATTGCATCTGTGCCTAAGATCAGTGAAGAACCAAAAAGCCTTCAGCGCTAATTCAGCGACGCTTTGCTTTATAGGAACCAGCCATGTTCTCGGCAGCCTGAAATGCAACACTGGGCTCCCGGTGTCGCAGCTGGTCAGGCACCCACCCCAAGCCCCGAGGTGGCTGCGATGCAGCCCCCCACGACAGCCTGACGCCGTAAGATGCCAGCGAGGTGTTCTTCACCATCATCTGCCTGCAGGTTATACGGTATCAAGAGTTTCTATTATAAAGAGAAACTGCAGCAACTAATTCATGCCATTCATGGGATTTCCTCAAAACACCAGCGTTGCGGTTTGAGATTAATATTTTCATTAAAGATGGGATAAAATATTGAATAAAAGGTCAAACTTGCTGAACAGCACTTTTAGTTAAATATTAGAGGTAAAATGTTCTTTTGTGCTGAATCCATAACTCTCTGACCGGCATAGTAACTATATCTAGCTGCTTATTTTATTAATTGGAGCATATTGAGTAACTAAACTGATGTTTTACCGATCTCGGGTCTTGACATGACAGGACTTGTGATGACTGAGGAAGACTTCCCGCGTGATAAGACAGTTCTCGTTACTTTCATTAAACGCTCAACTTATAAACCTTATACTAGGTTAACAAAATGACATCCGGTCAGCACCGCGTCTTCCAAGTCGTGTCGGTATCTGTCCCATATAATTACTATTATGAAAAACAATTAGTACTCTTGTGTACCTGAGTAATTAGTATAGATTAAATTAGTCAATTGACCCTTTGGTTGCTGTAATACCAGTAATCCCTGGGCATTTAACTGTATGGACCAGCCAAAATAAAAGGGTTCTTGTGCATATATGCGTCCTGTAATCAGATTGTTCTGATGAGATGCTACATTGTGTTTTTTTTTTCCTTTTTATTGAAAGGTAGGCCTACTATGGGGTTAAAGGTTCCTATAGATGAGGGTGATATCAGAGCTTTGTATCTCAGAGGCAAAAGCTTAAAGCTGAGGTTGTTTCCTTTGTATCCTAAGGACACAAACAGTGTTAAACCACCATGCCGGATGAGAAGAAGCTTATTTACAAGCAAGGATGATTGTCCTCAGGCTTAATCACTTTGAATTGTGTGTGGTTAGTTCTTGCCTTGAGTACAGTGTGGAACCAACTGAACCTTCTCATTAGGTCACAGAACAGGAGCTTTTTCATAACAAAAAAAAAAATTATCAAGCCTTGCATGGTGATGGGAAAATGGCACAATGTCAACATCACGACCAGAGAAAGAAGATGTAAGTTAACTCCTGGCCTCTGTGTTCATTAGTTTCATCTGAGGAACTCAATATGCAAATTGAAAAGAAAAGCTAGATATCAGATATAACAAAACCAAAGTTAACTGCGGGTGCCACTGATGCCTGTGTCTGCTTACTGAACTGATGAACTGGAAAGAGGTAGGTGTCTCAAAAGCTCCCAAATTCCTACTTAATGTAGCCTCAAAATCCATTCAATAGGTCAATTTCCATATATCAACACTCATTATCGGGTTATAATTCTATGGTGGCATACAGTCAAAATACAGACCACATCAAGCGAAACGAGGTTATCTATTGAGTAATTTGTTTGTAGGGGATTAAACATAGCCTATTACTGCATGGACTCACGTCAAAATGTGGCCCACAAGAGGACAAGAGTAGTAGAAGAGTAGGCTATGTTTTACGGGTAATTCATGTTTGCACGCATTTAGACTCTCTGTTGGACATTCAATTCTTGTTACTTCGTTCACCACCATTCAGCATGTCTGTCATTCGTTAGCGTTATCAGCGCTAGTCTTTCGATATGCCGCATTATTCGTTTCCCGTTTGGGATTAAAGTGCCTGAAAACCAATGGCAATTCCAATTTCATACAAAATTAAATAAACAGGCACAGCAGAAGTCGCGTCATAAGCAAACGCAGAGAGATAGCATAAGCTCGCTTCTGTGAGCCTGCTCGCTTCATTTGTAGCCATAATGTTGTGTAGACAGGTGAATAAATAATTTACAGGCTTGTGTGTCGATCGATAGTGTAGAGAGTCTTTGCTTGGCCTGCTGTCCGCTTTCATCCGGCCGTCCAGGGAGCCTGTTCCCTCCCCCAAACCGTAGATCTGCCTCACAGCCCCCAACTCGGCTCCGATCCGAGGGAAAAGGAAAACTCACATTTCTTGTGGGTTAGTTTCCTTTAAATTTTTGTTTCTTTGTTTTCTATTCATCGTTTGCCTGCTAGTGCTGGAGCGACATTACTGACCGTGAATCACGAGTGGACCGTAGATCGTCTTCTGCGGTTTCTTTGGTCATTTATCTAAACATTTTTTCACTAGCTTGGCTCCAAAACAGCTGCATTCTCATTTGGCAGGTCTGTTGTTGAAATGTCAGTGAATATGATAATAAACTGGGGTCAATTAACTGATTAGATATTTTGATATTTTTTGTACGGATATGCAGTAGATACATTGCGATGTTCAAAACAGGAATGATGGCATAGATAAACGTTAAAACGACTTTTGAAAAATTATAACCGCATTTATCGGTCTGTGCTTGTTTGGTGCTTAGTGATAATTTAATTTCAGTATCACTGCATACAAGGGAATGTCCTAGGAGAAATCTGCAGGTGTTTTGCTTTTCACATTTTTAAGGCCCAGGACACGTGAGTATTAATTAACGGTAAGACTGTTATCTGTAAACACAGCTGACATTGTACATAATATTGACAGATTATCCAAATTTTGGTGTACGTATTTTCATAACTACAACAAGCATTACAGTACATATAATTAGTGGGTGTGTGTACTAAAAACAACTGCTTAAATGTTTGTGAAATAGTTGTATTATAATATATCTTGGTAGAATATTACTATTGTGTGTTTGTATGCATTTATATTTAAAAAAAATGTTTGCTCTTGCAGTCCAGCTAATTGAAATCTCTAAATTGCTTGTAGTGTATGACTGGGTATGTGCCCTGTGATAGACTGGCATCCAAGCCAGGTTGTACCCCGGCCTTGTACCAACCAACCCACCCCCCATATACCCCTGGGCAGGATAAACAACTAGTAGATGGATGGAAATAACTGCCTTATTTCTTGCTGCCATTTAAAAAAAGTACATGTAAGTATGAAACATGTTATATAAATCTATACAGTATGTATGTATATGTGTATATTCTGTATATGTATACAGTGTGTGTGTGTGTGTGTGTGTGTATGTTCTGTATATATGGACTAACTCACTTCCTCAAGGCTCACAACAGCGTCATTTTGTTGCAGATCTAACACTTTTTTTTCCTCCTAAGCAACTTGCATTCATACCCATTTGCAGCACAGGGTACGTTACTGGAGAAGCTGACAGATTTATTTGGCTCAGCATCTAGCAGCAGGTTCCATTCCTGCTCGCTAATCTGCCAAGCTCGCGAGTCGTTCCGCAGCGCACTTAGGCGACGCCCTGGCCTCGCCGTCCGGGGAATACCCCTTCACTGACATCACTCCCTCGCGCTCAGGTGTGCCGGCTGAGGGCGACATCACAGCCCGTGTGCGGCTGAGGGCGCAGTTATGCTGCTTCGCAGGAGCAGCTGAAGCAGTCTGTAAATTAACATCTGAAGGTGGCTAATGCAAGGTGCACATTTTAGACGCAGACAGGACACACTGGCAGTGGTCTGCTTGGTGCTGCAGCCTGGAGCGGCTGCTTCTAATCACTGCGCAAAGGAACGGCGGCCTTACATGTTGGTAACGTCATCCAATAATTAGAGACTCACCGTTCACTTTCCCATGAAAATCAACTCTGCAGTTTATAGTTACACGTGTGCTTTGCCTTCTCTCATCTTCCTGTGCACTTTTAAGGCATCCTATCAGAATTCCCCGATTGTCTCCACAATATTTCGAAAAGGCTGCAAACGCTTAAGCAGGTACTACTGTCTACGTCACTGGTTGCCTCAGCACGGCCGCATTTAAACAGCGACATCAATCTGAAGAGGAGGAAAGAGTCATGCAATATTAATCTTCTCCACAAGAAGCTTTTCCTCCCAACACAACGTACAAATTCCTGCTTCATCGTAGCAAATTTGTGCTTAAATATAAATAAGTTTACACTTGCTTCCACCACACACAGGAAAAAATGAATCTACAGCCTCAGTGATATTTCCAGTGGTAGACATTGCCTCTCTGAACAGCAGTAAATATGATTAGCATTCAACCTCAGAATGGAAGAATGCAAGACAACGATACAATGAACCTCATCAGCTGATCCTACTAGATGGTTAAATTTTATATTTATCTAAGAATTCACAAGCATCCTTCCAACTTACCTGAAACTGACTGAATTTTTCCCCTCTTGTAGAAGAAATGAAGTCCCAGGAGTAAATCAATTCAAAATCCCAAACAAACCATTCTTTGTTCCTGTGCGGAAAACAAAATGGTCCCCACTGCGTTTCAAGTTACATATTTTTATGAAATCATCAGGTCCAGTTTGTGGAAAAATTGAGCTGAGCAAATTGTACTTTCAGACCAGCAGTGCCAGTTTGAGAGCTGAAGCATTAAAGATCTGCCTTTTCTTTTCTAATTCTGAGGATTGGCGCTTTGATGCCCCCCCACTGTGCACAGAAAGGTCTTTGAAGTGGGAGAGAAAAACGGTGATTTTCAAAAAAAAAAAAAACTGCAAGCGAGGAATGCAGGAGGAGAATGGGGCCGGAGCAGAAGCACAGGTGCACAGCCAAACAGGAAACACCGCTTCACTGCTGCGCGTCGTTTTTACTTTACACTCCGAGGTTATTTTTGTTAAAATCGGAAAGTCCATCGGATTTATCATGATTTATCCACAAGAAACAATGCTGTAATTGCTGATTGTGTGTGATTTCACTAAAAGGTGAACTTCAGTTAAGTGAAGATAAGTGTAGTGTTGTTGAAGTAGATAAATTGCACCAAAAATTACCTTACTGTGATATGAAAATGTATTTATTATACAATTAAGTACATTTATAAATATATAATTACTAGACCTATATTTTAAAACAAATATAACATAGATGTGTTTTGCATATGAACATCTAAGGCAGATAACAACGCACAGGCCATCCCTTGAAGAAAAGAAAAGCATAAAATATTTAAAAGTGAATATATATATGTGTGTATGTGTATATATATATATATATATATATATATGTATATATATATATATATATATTCACTTCATTTTTTTCCCTTAACATACATTGTGAAGTGTGCGCATGAAAAGAAGCGAAACGGCGTCGCTCCACCGGCCCGGGAGGGAATGATCGTCTATAAAACGCAGAAAACCAACAAGCACTTCGGCGTCTGGGCTCTTTCTTCTGTGTTTGATGCCAAAGCTACACGAGACCTGGTGAGAAACTAAACCAATAAGAACATAATGCACTTTGTGCAAAAGCCCCTAATGTTATGCAAATGGGTCCTTGCTGAAGGGGCCGGTGTATTTTTCGGGCTGTAGCGCCCTGAAAGCTTCCATTACTAGAGGATTAAGCAAATGTTGAAAGTTCTTGTTCTCCTTGGAAACTGAGCCTCAGCCTCCATCTAATCCTGTGATCAGTTTTTCTTTTTCAGATTTTTTTTTCTTCTTGGGTTTTTAAATTACCGGCTATCTGCTCTTGGTGTCTCCGTTCATTTTTTTGTAGTTGTATCCTTTTTTTCTTACAGTTGAAAATGTGTTACATTGCATCCTTTACCCTCCCTTACTGCAGTGTTTACTTATGTATTTATTGATTTTTGTTACGCGTGGTTTTTTTCCCTTGTGCTGGAAATTGATTTCTGCGGCTTCTGAAGAAGTTTGCGATTGACCTGCTTTTCTAAGTATACTCTTAATTTCTTTTGTCTATGAGGATCTCTTTCGGGTTTTGTATGTGAAATGTGCTTTTCATTGTTCAAGCTAAGATACCATGAAATGTTACTTCTCAAACGTTCCAAAACACATTGCAAAAATGCATAACTTATCATCTAATTATATTTATTAAAGTGTTGCATTTTTCTTCTTGTATAGTAATTAATTTACTTCTGTGTGTTGATCACTAATAATTATGATGATACTTTATTCGATGGCGATATTTTAAAACATGATATTGTTTCAAATTAAATTGTCTCAAACATTCCAATATACGATTAATAAAAACGACATCGATACTTTTGCATTTGGGTGAACTTTTGTATCAAAATTGTGGTGATACAGTACACAATTTCTGTGGGATTTTCCTCCAGCTGGTTATCCAGTACAGTGACAGGCAATTCGGTAAAATAATAATATTTTAATGTTTAATACATTTTGATGATAATATTTACTGCAAGGAAATTGTTTGGTTGACATTTGGGAAAAAAAACACATGACAGAAAATCGTTGCAAAAACTTAAACACGTAAAACACATTTTCAGTAAAAACTTGCAGTGCTATTAATTTCTGAGGCTTTAGCAAAAAGATGTGTTTTGCTTGCTAAACACACATTATTGTATAAAATGCCTTTATAGTAGAAATTTGTAATCTACCACTAATTAAATGTAAACGTTGCCAGTCAAACTCTCTTTCAAAATGACTTAATCAGGACAAAAAATGTAAAACGTGCATCTCTGGCCAGGTGTCACCTGATGCTCTGACAGGTCTCTCGCGTGCCGACTGGACCTAGTGAGCGAGGAACTTCATCGGTGTCGTGCTGACAAACGATTGTAAGCGCGCATGCGCCATTAAAGACGGATGCCTGTTTTTCATCTTGGTTTTACTGTCGGCAGATTGACAAATCAAACAAATTCTTGTTTGTTTTTTTAAAGAAAGTATTAACACAAAGCAAAAGGTACTTAACTCGGCCAAATTATTATAACCGACCACTTGGTATTGTTAAAAAATGGTGTGTAAAGGACAGTTAACCCCTGTGACAAAAGGCTGCTGTTTTCGCTCCTCGCCTCTGCACAGATGGCCTGCAGTATGCTGTTCACTGGCGTTGCCTGTGGAGTTTTCCGTCACACTGACCTGATGTGACAAAGTGGGATGAGGGCGCCGTGGCTGGGAGATCTTCACGCCGCTTCAGCGTGTCTCTGGGCCTGTCTGAGCGACACTTATTCTGATGGCCTTATGCTGACTGATGTCACAATTCAATTTGCTTGGGTAGAGGGACTGCTGCTCCTGTAAATTGTACTGAACCTGATTCATTACCAAAAATGTCATAAAGAAAAGCTCTTGTACACAGCTGCTCTTTTCCTTTTATTGCATCATTTCCCAGATATCTGCTGCTCTCTTTTGAGTTTGTATTACCGTTTTGACACTTTGTATCTTTACCAGCACTGTGCCACTCTACAGTCTGAAACTGCTGTCTGTACTGACATAAATGCAATACTCATTAGACATAGTGTAACTCACTACTTTATATTAAACATGCATGTTTACTTCTCTGTGTCTGTTGTTCTTTGTTTTATGTTTCGTATTTTATGTCCTTCGTTATTTTTCTTTTATTGATGTAAATCTGTACAGCACTTTGGCCTGCCTTGGTTGTTTAAAAGTGTTCAATAAATAAACTTTGATTTGATTTGATTTCATGTGTAACTCTATTCAGATATGGATACCATTTCCTTAAGTATAAGTCCTATGAATTCCCAATCAATCTATCATTAGAATTCTTTGCAGAGAGTTGTTGATCCTTGTACAACTACGTAAACTAACAAATTATTAACCTACAGCTGGAAATGAAATAAATCATTATCCTACAAAGTACCTCAGGCATTAGTCCACTGGTCTCTGTGGTCAGTTATGCAATGAAGCTTTCCACACCACTGCCACACGGGGCGCTACACAAACTGCCGGCAAATCACTCTTGTCTATAGATAGCTTTAAAAATTACTGAATTCTTTGAAAATGTGAAGCCATATTGGCATTGCACAAAAATGTTACAAAAATCATCTCAAAACGTTTGTGGTCATGTAACTTCCATCTTCGTGGTGGTGAGAAATACTCAATTTTAGACGTCTTCTCTGGTGTCTTAAACCTGTTAAACATCTCACAAGGGTTTGTAAGTCGGCTGGATACAAAACTAAAATTGAATAGTTAACCAAACCAAAACCAACATACACTGACATTCAACAGCAGTCTAGAAACATGACAGATTGTTTCCGATTGTTCATTGTTTCCGGTTGTTCATTGTTTCCAAATTATGTTCTGCAGGGAAACAATAGCAATTGCATAGCAAAACAATTGTCTTTTTATTTTTTGAAACAAAAAACCTATTCCTGGGCAGAGTCACAAAGGAGCTGGAAATCTCAATTATTGAATTGGTTCTGCGAAGAGAGACTGAGGGCGAGATGTGAGGGTGAGTAGGCAACAGCTGCATGGTAGTCGCTTGGCGGATATTTGCCCTCACGGGATTTCCTAAAAGAGCTACACCCTATTTTCTTTTAGGAAGATCAATATTCGGAATGCATCTGAATGAATGTCTTTTCTCTTATAAATTAAAGTGCTTTGGCAAATAATGGACATGTTAATTTTAATAAGCACTGCGTTCATTGAGAAATTACTTCTATTCTCGGCTTTTTGCTAAGATGTTTTCTGGTGTCAGTTTTACAACATTTAATTCAGCCTGAAATTCTACAAGAAAACCTCTTTCACTGAGAAATAAAATTAACCATTAGTGTAGCCAAATATAGTAAGTTACTTTCAACTTTTGCAGATATTATTCTATCCAATATAGTATTTTTTCTTTTGTTATAGCGTAAATGTCTAATCTAGTTACCTAAATCAGATGACATAAGGAATGGGAGACCAGCTCCAGTTAAAGAACGCAGTTGCACGGTCTGACAGATGGCTTTGATTCAGATCCACAGCCGGGGGATGTCAGCCACTGCTCACTAAGGTATCGCGCTACGATACGCCCAAGAATGCCGCCAGAGACTGCGGACCCCATGAAAGTATATCATATTGTTCCCCTAATCCCGACGAATCCAATTATATTCCAAATTTTTTAAGGCCCCTGTCACTCAGCGGCCCCACGAATCGTCCTAAGCTCCTTGCGTCCCTGATGACGCAGTTCCTCGTATATTAAAATCAATTTAATTACATTACAATTATTAAATATGTTTCCAGTGGCTGTGAGGCTCTGTTAAGTTCTGTTTTCTAATTTGCATTTAATTGCCGCCTGCTCATGAAGCGGAGCGGCTAAATTGCATTAAATGAATTCATTTAAGCACCTTGAAGTGTGATCAGACTTGGAAATCCCAGCAATCTGCTGAAGCCGACAAGTCTGTTCTCGACTGCCGTGCCACAACCTTGCATAGATCCCCTCGTGTTAATCACAAGTCACAGTACACTTGCGTGAATTAAACGAGACAAGGCCGACGCTTTTAAAGTATGTGCTGCGCTCGATTTAACATTAAATAACGCCCCCTCGTTCCGTTAATGAAAGTCTTAAAGCAGCAATATATTCGACTGCTTAGAATGATAATCAGTTAGTTGCATATACGGAAAAGCTCACCTTGAAAACTTTCTTTGCATTCACGACACCACATGGAAGTAGGGGTATGCCCACGTACTCACAGATGTGTGTTTTTTTTTCTTTCTAGTATTTGAATGACGCAATACATTAATTAAACACTTACAAAATGGCCAATACAACACATACATAGTCGTCATTCCATTTGTTGTATTTGATGCAACACTGGATAGGCGTAGCAGTGGGAATAGGCTATTAAATAAGACAAGGCGATGCAAAACTAGAAACTAGCAAAAACACAGAATATCTGAATAGCAAGTACAAATATGATTGACGTTTTTTTCCGTAGAAAAAAATGAGGGGTGGGAGTCATATGGTTTTATAAACCATAATTGATTTATTCTGGCCAACAGTCCAGAAAGGGATACATTGGGCGTTTTTTTTCCAATGGGGATTTGCTTTCCTTCCGTAAAATACTATGAAATAGATATGATGTTCTTGGAGGTA
>JABFEA020000138.1:5734385-5748211 GCA_019775915.2 Cyphomyrus plagiostoma | reverse complement strand
GATGGATGGATGGATGGATGGATGGATATCATCTGCAGCACAGTGACACACTCAAAGACAAAAATTAATTGTGGATCATTAGGAAACACGTTTTTCTCTTAAGGCTGGTTCATACTTAAGGCTGGTTCATACTTCTCTGTATGAGCGCGAAACTTGTGTGTCCATATCCGCTCCAATATAATGTGCATATATATTATATTGTGTGTCCAATATAATGCGCACATCGCATTATATTCATATTTCTTAATAATATTTTGAAATATTATTGATATTCTCTGCACACATACCACTGTAGTGAATACTGGGGTCTTTGCAAAGACTAAACACAAAGACTAAAGACTAAACTACTGCAGCAGTACATAACGGGGAAAACAGGGTGAGGTCAGATGCCAGACAGTCACACAGACGGGGGGTAATTCATACAATGTCTAAAGACACGTGGGGATTGGACATGATTCACACACGACTGAAACACAACAAGTACTTACACAAGGGCTATTTAAAAATACTGCAGAGCATGCTGGGATATGCCAGTGAGCTCCCCTATGGTGCCATCTCAGGTGTTACAGTATTATAGTACATTATATTGTATAATAATGTTTGATATGCTCGCCCCTGCTTTCTGCAGTGTTTGAGTACGAAAGCCACACATAAGACAGTGGAAGCTGAACAGCAAAGTGACCAGCTCCCCCCCACCCCACACTCACCTCAAATGTCCCGCAGCTACCTAGCAATACAAACCAGCCTCGGCCCTAATCACAGAAACCCATCTGTGTTTGTCTCTGAGTGCTTTCTGTCACCTCTTTGAATGGCGGAGCGTTAATGTCCTGAGACCAACATGCTCCACACCGGCTGTCTGCCCAGTGCGGTACAGCTGCTTCGCTCAGTTTAAAATAAAGCCTTTCATATTCTACACTGTTAGTGATGGCTATTTTACCATGAGTAACCATCCATCAGTCCTTCCATCGACTTTCTGTGGGTTGCAGGGGTCTAGAGCCTATCCTGGAAGCCATTGGGGCAAGGCAGGGAATAACCACTTAAATATATTTCCTTGGCATCCAGTTGGGGGAGGTTTTAGTCCAAAACTTCAAAGTGGATGTTTGTCAGCTGTTGCAATCACCCAAACACAGAATATGATGGCTAATGAGATATGTGGCTACTCCAACGGAGCGACCCAAGCCCGAAGTGCCGTGACGTCGTCGTGAAGCTGGGTGGCACTGGTGAGGGACCTCTCTGGTTCGTATCTCACCTGCCATCGGAGCTTGTGTGCACTTGCTCTCCTCAGGGCGGACTACAGGGAACTAAGCCAAGTGAGACAACAAACAATCATTGACTATTTCCAGCAGGTAGAGGGCATCGGGGTTGATGTCCACCTCGCTAATTCTGATGCACCACACGGCAAAAGGAACTGCCCACAGTTTGGCAACTCAAATGCCAAAGTCTGTGAGTTTACCTGCACTTAAATAGAGCGCCATTGCCGTGACTAAGCCTTCCGCGATAGCTGAGCTCGTGCGACATGCACTGAATTCCACCCGTTACGTCATTTATCTTGTCTACTGACTCCAGATGAAAGCATGGACTTGGCGGGGGAACATGCGTCAGAGTTGGGTGGGAAATACAAATGGCACCTCCCGCAAGCAAGTGGAGTGAGGTGATATTCAAAGGATATCTTCAGAAGCCACTTTATGCCCTCTGTCGGGAGTGAAGGATAGGTGCAGGTTTCCTATTAATCCTACCGAATGCCAATGGTGCTACGGCCGTGCCAACATCGACGCCAACCACCTCAGGTATGCAAACAAACAAGCAGCAAACAGGCATCAGCCCAGCGACAAACACAGAGCCTCACTTACCATTTGCACAGCTGGCATCAAAAGGGATCTTTGTTGCGTTAAACTCATCTTCAGTACTCGAGAGCTGAGATGCAAACAGCAACCTGATGAATATATATTAATCCAAAAGCTTCTTATTAATGATACAAATCCATAAAAGCAACGCACGCACACATACAAGTGGAGTAAATGTAGGGTAGGCATGCGCCCCCGCAGGCCAACTGGGACTTCTGCATCATTTCACCCTCTCTTTTCAGCGACCATCCCTGGTGATCTATGAAACCACTTGCTCTTAGATAAAAAGAGGGGAAAGTCACTGGCCGGGGACAGAGAGAGGCCACCCTAGAGAGAACGGAGCCCTGGACAAAGGAGGTCACGATGGCCAATCACAGCGGCCCGTATCAGACAGTGATTGGGCACTGAAGTGAGCACAAGTAGACCCCCTCTCTAAACCCCCACCCCCTCCACCCCGCTGGTGTCATGTTAAGGATCTAGCCTGTAGCTGCCAATAATGTAATAACTGCCAAGAAAGTAAAGTATTTTTTATACATTATGGCCTCCAGTCTGGTCAAAAATGTAATGACCAGACAATAAGGTAATAACCAACCAACAAAGTAATAACCGACCAATTGTGTAATAACTCTTTGTGCCTGATATGAAAGGGTATTACATTATTGATTCAGAATTTTTTTACGTTATTGGTAAGTTATAACATTATTGACTTTTATTACGTTAAGAATGGAAAAATTATTATGTTATTTGAAGTTATTACATTATTGGCTGCTTCCCAGCTTAATCAGTTTTTATTTCCCCTGGTTTGGTGCTTTGACTCTCCCATGGACACAGGACCTCAGCATTCCTCAGTAATGTAGCACAGCTGGGATAAAGAGGGGAACTAGACTTCATACAAGGAAAATAACAGAAATGGGATCATTAGTTACTCACACGTCCAATTTAACTTGAATGCTCCTGGACCAGTGGAGTCCAGGCAACGTAGTTCTGACATAGACAAAGAGGCAGGTCCCATCCCAAGGTGCACAGGAGAGCTGCTAATGTCATATATGAAGAAGTGTACTTGTAAGTAATCTAATACCATAAAAAAAAATCATATGTATCTGTCTTCCAAACTGCTTGTCTTGCACTGGATTGTGGTGAGCCTCTCCATGGAAGAGCAATGCATGAGACTTGGGTACACTGTGAACAGGGTGCCTGTCCGTCGTAAGGCACAAGAAAACAGAGACACTCTGGGTAACATGCCAGCCAATCACAGGGCATGAGATAGGGGACACCCTTGACGGGATGTCAACCAATCACAGGGCATGAGGCGTGGGGACACTGTGGACAGGGTGCCTGTCCATCATAGGGCACAAGAAAATGGGACACCCTGGACAAGACGCCAACCAATCACAGGACATGAGATAGGGGACACCCTCGACAGGATGTCAACCAATAACAGGGCATGAGACATGGGACACTGTGGACAGGGTCCCAGTCCATCGCAGAACACACACTCACATGCAACAGAGAATTTAGAGACATAAATCTGTCAAACTGCATATTTGTGCAGGAGGAACCCGTGGTACCTGGAGGACATTCATACAAAGGCACCACCCTGCAGGTACGAGGCTGCAGTAATAGCCACGGTACCAGCAAGCAAACCCAGCGTAAATAAGGAAGTTCAGTGATTGTATTAATACTGTCAGGAAATCCCCAGTTGCCTTCTGTTGATGCCTCCTCTTTACCTGCCTGTCTCTGAAACCTCGACACTCATGACTGAAGCACTGATTTAGTTAATCTACAAAAGCTTGAACTGGCTTAACTGTGACTTATATCCACAAGGAAAAAATGTGAATGCAGTATTTTAAAGCCTTCTTTCAGTCATACTGGCATCCTCTCTAGGGTGTACCCCTGCCTCGTGGCCCGTCCCGCCATAGATTGAGTCTGTGCACCCCCCCCCACACACACACATAGCCCTATACTGCATAATTGTTTGGAAAATGGATATGGATGGATGAATGGATCAATGGCTAAAGACCTGGATTGTGAACAACACTACATGGACAGAAGTATCGGGACACCAGGCCATTACACCTACAGGAACGTCAATGACGTCCCATTATAAATCCATAGGCATCAGTATGGAGCTGCTCCCGCTTTTGCAGCTATAACAACTGCCAGGCAGTGATGTTGGACGTGAAGGCCTGGCTCGCAATCTCAGTACTAGTTTATCCCAAAGGTGTTTGATGGGGTTGAGATCAGGGCCCTGTGCAAGTCAATCAAGTTCTTCCATGTCAAACTCACCCAACCATGTCTTTATGGACCTTGCTTTGCACAGTCATGCTGGAACAGGTTACCTTCCCCAAACTGTTCCCACAAAGTTGGAAGCATAGACTTGTCCAAAATGTCTTGGTAATCTGAAACATTAAAAGTTCACTTCACTGGACTCTAAGGAGTCTAGCCCAACCCCTGAAAAATAACCCCATGCCATTATCCCTCCTCCATCAAATGTTACAGTTGGCACAATACAGTCAGACAGGTAACGTTCTCATGACATCTGCCAAACCCAGACTCATCCATCAGACTGCTAGACAGAGAAGTGTGCTTATAGCACACCTCACAGAACACGTTTGAATTGCGCCGGAGTCCAGTGGCAGTGTGCTTTACACCACTCCATCCAGTGCTTTCAATTGTGCTTGGTGATGTGAGGCTTGCATGCAGCTACTCGGCCATGGAAGCCCATTCCATGAAGCTCTCTGTGCATGGTTTTTGTGCTGGAGTTAATGCCAGAGGTAGTTTGGAACTCTTATTTATTTATTGAGTCAACAAACAATCGGCAATTTTTATGCACTATGCACTTCATCACCCAGCGCCCCCCGCTGTGTTACTTTACAGTCAGCCACTTTATGGCTGACTTTCTGTTGTTCCTAAATGATTCCACTTTGCAATAATACCACTTAAAGTTGACTGTGGAATATCTAATGGGGATGAAAACCCACACACAGACTTGCTGCAGAGGTGGCTTCCTAGGATGCTACCAAACTTCACAAAACTCCTCAGGATGACCCATTCCTTCACAAATGTTTGTAAACCTGACTGCATGTCTAGGTGCTTAATTTTATACACCTGTGGCAATGGGTTTGAATGAATTCGGTGATTGAGAGGTGTGTCCCAATATTTTTGTCTGTATAGTGCTCCCAGCCCCTACACTTTTGTCTGTATAGTGCTCCCAGCCCCTACACTTTTGTGTTGACAAAGACTGCTTCACTGTTTTGTTATGTATATGAAGAATCTTGAGATTTGCATTCAGCAAAAGTGCAATGAACCTGATTGATTTCAAAGATTGCCTCAGTGTTTTTCAGACAAAAAGCTGCACAGAAATCAATATCGTGAAATACAGAATCCATCTTAGGAATGGGAGTCCTATGTAAATATAATGTGGTCTAAAAGGTCAATATCACTATGTTATTCATTGCTTATCCCCAGCCTTAATCAGGATGTAGAAGGATGCATCTCATACTGGAAAATCTCCCTTTGGATTCCTCAGACCCCCTAAAATTGCTAAAATATACTTCTCTGGCAAGTATATCCAACCAGCATGATACAGTATTGGGATTCCTCTTTTTTTTTCATTTCCTCAATTTCAGTGATGGTAAATCTTGCATAACGTAAAAACAAGATGTGAGAATTAATGACAGGATTCTGTTCTGCTGTGGAGTGTAAATAAGGTCAAAAACAGCCTGAATCACTGACCTCCATGCACTGATGGGTATTCACACAAACGCAAAAGTAATTCACTTTTTAATAACCGGAGTGCATGAGTAGCCAGCAGCCAGTACACTGACATTCATGCTCATATAAAACTATGGATAAACAAAGCACCATAAATAAATCACCAAATAGATTCCTGTCATTTTTATAATGGGAAATGAGGCAAGAAAGTATAGAATAATTTCTTGGAAATGGCATCATTTATTAGTGGTGCTCGGTTGTTTAGAGAATGCTGTGGTTGCCTGTAGACTGACAGTTACTGCAGCTTAATGAACTCAGTGACAAAGAGTTATATAATATAAGTCAATGTCATATCTTTTGCCCGGTTCCTAATATGACATCAGTATTAACATTCATTTTGTGGTTGTGTGTCTAACGCATCACGGCCCTCTCTCTAAATTTAATAAAAACTGCCAATTATTTGCTGAGAATTTTAATTCCTGATGCCCTGGGGCGACAGCGTGTTCTGCCTAAGTGAATTTGTCGAGGTGTGTACTAATCGGCAAGCCAGCTCAGTCCCAGCTCAATCCCTGCTTTTCAAAAAGGCAGATGCCTCAAGGTTGATGCGACCGTGAGAAGCCGTTTCTCCAGAGGGACGTCACTCGCTGAATGCTGAAGCCCAGTGGAGCGGCAGCTGGTGAGACCGGGGCGTACGAGGCAGAGAGGCTATCTGAGACGTAGGGGCTTTTGTTGTTTAAAACGGGATTTTCATTGGGGAAGTGAAATTGAGGCTGAAATGGACTGTCCCTGTCCCACACATGAATTCGCTCCAGACTATGGCAGTTGTTGTCCAATCCGAATTGGGTTTATTGTGGCTGGGAGACATCCAGGTCCAGCCTCGCTTGAGGACAAGTCCTCACATACAGCAAACTGACCATTACTTCCGGCGTCATACAAAAGGTCTAAAAATAGAGCCCAGGCAGGCAGACTGAGAAGTCCATCAAGTATCCCTCACGTTTTGATGTGTTGGGTTTATTATGTATAAAATGAGCAGAAAGGGGAGACTAGAAAACAATAGGGCCATATGGGGACAAAACAGAACAAGAACTGACTAGGCTATAGGTAACAGAAAGGGCTACATGAGGGACAGGTCCAGACCATAACAATTAACCAAACACTAGGACTGGGACCAAGACACAGGGGAGGGTTATATTTAACAAATATTAAGGGTTCAAAACACTAGGAGACACCAGGATAACAAAACTAACAATACTGGGCACAAGTAGAGATAAACAAAGGTACAAAACAAGGAACCATGTGGAATTACACTGATACATAAGAGGAATAAATCACTAACTATGAATATAAAACTTACAGACATGGTGAGGCCAGCTTCAAACCCACTGCGAAAAGTGGACTAGGATGACTCAGCTACCCACTTAGCCCTATAAACCACACTAAGGCAAGAGGAACAGTAAAATGCACACAGAGATAATAACACCTACTGGCAAAACAGAGAACTGACATACCGAATGGGGCAGGACAGGGACAGTTCCTGACATTTGTATTCCTCTTCCATAGTTCTCCTGAGCTACTGTCTGGATTTCCCCACGTGAACAGTTAATGTTAAGCTTTGCAAACAAACAAATCAGAATCAGAATGTTTACTGCTGTACGATCAAGGCCAGTCAATATTTGTATATCCACAGCCTGCTACAGTTGGAGACATCATGGCAATAGACGATTAACAGCAAGCACAGAGACGATAAACAACAGACAGACGTAAATCCAAGTCAGGTGATAGATACAGTAGTTAATGCAAAGGACGCCTTGATGTGGGCCAAGACTAAGGAGGAAATTAACAGGTACTTTTCTGTGAAAACAGCCTGTAGTGGAGGAACTGCAGCATTCACAGAATGGGTCTGGGCTTGGATTAGAATGACAGCTGTAATGTGTTTGCAGCATGTGTTTGGATATGTGAGATCAAGTACAATAGCAAGTACTGCATGAGTACTTAACCTCGAGTATAGCATGAGCGTAAGTTGTTATGCTCAATTATATTAAGTAAGTTTACCATAAGTCTGCTCCACTGTAAGCTCCAGTCATTAGCTACAAGCAATCAGAGTTCATGATATATGTGCTTAATGCCTGCTAGGCTGCCATGGATATAGGTCAGTCTTTAAATATGTGTTTGATATCTGCATCTGAATATTTCTGTAACAGTGGCTGCTTAAAACTGAAATACTCGCCTTATTTTGACTTCAAAAACCCATGAGTCATATTGGGACTTTTATGGATTTCATATATATACATTTTGTTACATTTTTCTGGCCACAAGCCGGCCTTCTGTAATAAATGAAATTATGCATCACCTTTGTGGAGTTTTTCTTAATTTCTAAAAGGGTGAATGGGTAAAAATACGTTATTTACACTTAGCAAGTTTCTTGCCATGAGTACCGGCATTTTCGGTATAATACAAAAGATGTGGTTCCGTAAACCATTATGCAAAATCCGCAATAAAAATAGCACGTTGACGGCAGAGGCGGGTCGGTCCAGGGGTGTCCTCCATTTTCATTGGCTTTCAGTGATGTCAATCATAGACCGCATGGTTTCGCCAAACGCGTGTTTGTGGTACAGCTATAATTTTATCCAAAATTACAGTATAATTTAAGACGGTATGGTGTTTTCACTTTGTGCACTGAGTAGAATGGAGTCGCTGACTGCCTTCATTACTTCATTTCACGTTACTGTCCCTCCCCCACCGAAAATAACGCAGAGCTTCTGGATCAGCAACCACTGGGAACGCAATTAAACCATCAATCATGACGTTCAAAACTTTCATAGCGTCAAAACTTTTCATTTACTTGTAGTGCTGGAAAATTAACCAATACTATTCTTTGACGCTTGTAACCTTCTTAATGACTAATATTTACCATATTTTCTTTATATGTAAAAAATTGCGGTGTGTGTATCTCTTCCTCTTAAATGATAAAAATGAATAATGATACAGTTAAACGCATACACAACGATTCGGTGGCTTCAGTTCTGCTGCCATCCGAAACCATTTCGTTCAATTCAGTTTGCCCTGCTTCTAAAGTAAAAAACGCATCTAAAGTCACTTGGACCGGATGTCCGATTCTAATCGATTTCTTTTGTTACACCCCTAAACATTTGGACAACGACGCAGGTGAGCTAACTGAGTAAAGACCCTATGTTCATGTTAGTTTTAATGGATTATTGAGCACAACGGAGTATATTTCGGGGATGAAATGCCATATTAGTCAACAAAGAGCCACGTTATACAGAAACCTTTCCTATGGTCATCGCGTTTTTTTAACACGTGTATAATAGCAGCCATCTCTGGACCCTGGTCAGTTCTGGATAGCAATGACCTCATATGACTTTGTGTAATGCTGACTGTAGTGACAGTGTCAAATAGCTCATAGGTTATGATTGCAGTAAGATATAATTGTCGCAGTGCATACACATTGTGTAATTTTTCAGTATAATTTACCTTGCTTCAAATCCACGTTATTCTGATAGCATAATGTTTCCGTCCTTTTATATATTTGTTCGATTATCGAAATGTCGAAAATTATCGCTTGTAATCTACAATAAAAATAGTTCTTGTCTACAGTTCACAGTTCATAATTGTCATATTATTGAAATTAGTTATATAACCTAAAACAACAATAAAGTGTAATACCAATTAATTTACCTTTTTTATTCTCATTTCCGTTTTTGAACATTTAATGGGGAGTATAATCATCACTGCTTGTGAAATCAACATAGTGATTATCCAAATGCCTATCCAGTACTGGGTAATAATAGATATTATTCTGCATTATTATATAATTATTATTTTTTTAAATAATATGTGGGAGTATTATCTAGATATGAATAGCCTTCTGAAAATGACGATTACCTCATTGTTATTCATCGTACATTTAAGAAGTTATTTCCTCCAGTTGATGGAATGCTGCCATGACACGGAATATAAAATATTTTGTTTTTCTACGCGTTTTTTTTTTTTTTTTGAACACGTTTTCTTGTGCCCTTGGGCGCGCTTTCAGTCTGCCGGAGCCCGTGGTCGTTTTACAGCGGCCAGGTGCAGTTTAAGCCCAGGTGGGTGTACGGCTCCCCCTGTGGCCAGGGTCCGCGGTCGGCCTGGATGGGGGCGGAGGTTCAGCGAGGGCGCCGCTCCCGGCTTGCTCACCGCGGTAGCCGTGCACCAAGAGCGCAGCTTGCTCACTTCACACCCGGGGAAGAAAATGCAAATCGCTCCTGCTTGCACACGAAAACGATGTTTTTCAAGTAACTGTGTACATACCCACCCATTTCGATCCACCCTGGATTAGAAAAAAAAAAAACGTGACGTTTAAAAATGAATGCGATTCATTGATTTTATTCTGTAAACATGATATGGAACCACAAGGTGAACCATAAATAAGATGAGAGTGTGTTACGTCTATTTTCATGTCTGCCTGTGCGTATGCTGGAAGCCTGAAAACTAACTGACTTTCCTGGATTTTCCAGCATAGAAAGTCTGCAGGTTTGCTCACAGCTTTGCCTTTGGGGAGGTAAGATTGGACACTGGACAAAAACGGTCTCTAACTCCCAGCCTCTGCAGATGCCGATATTTATGCGAGCTGTTTTGGCAGTCCATTCTTTTTTTTTTCCTGACAGGATTTTCCATTTCCTCACCGGGATTCCTAGACTTGTGCCTTGTGATGTCAGTGTGGAATCTCCGACACAGGTGGGGGAGCCCTAGCCTTGGGATAAGGCAGCCTGGATCAACTCCTACTCTCCTGTACTAAACTGTGGAGTAAATAGAGTGAAGGCAGCAAGTAGCTTGAGAGAGAGGAGGAAGTGTTGGCTTTGACAGACAGCCCAACAGGGGAGCTCAGCTATGAAGCTTTGCATCATAACCGTGTTTCTGTGTTTTGGGGAGACTGTACTTAAGAAACACAGTTTAGACAAGAGACCTGACACCTGACGCTCTTACCCACAAAGCCCAAACAGAAAGTGTGCACCATTTTCTGTCCTTATTGTCATTGTTGGTTGGTTTGTCCTTTGAGACTGCCTTTGAATGATTAGTGGGCTTGTCTTTATTGCTGGCAAACATGGTGTATAAGTGGGGTGGGTGGGCAAGGTTGGGATTTTGTGAGGGGGGGGTAAAGGATGGATGGGTTCACAGTGCCTTCCCACAGCTGGAATGCAATGGAGGTCCAGCTGAGAGCTAGTTGGTGCCCCTTGTAAGCCTCCAGAGGTACAGACCAGGGTGCCACCCTTACGGAAGATTGGGTACACAGCAGCTGCTGGGTATGGCAGTAAAACATCGGGTTAGGGTTAGAGGTTTAGAGGTTTGGCATTAGAGATGACGGCGTCGCAATGCCCAATCATGTTCTGCTGCCAAAAAAGTGTGTATGCACATGTTTTCAGTTCTGGGCACGCTCACTTAGAAACAGTTGTATCCTGTGGGTCCTCAGGTTTCTGCCCACAGTAAAAAGGCATACAGCCAGGCTATCTGGCATTGTTATATTGCCCTTATTGTACATGTTTGTGCCCCATAACAGACTGGAATCCAGTCTGTACTACCTGGGAAATGCCCCTAGGCTCCCCTGTGAACCTGCACTGGAAGATCAATCCATATTTCATGTTTTTGGATTTCATTTTCTTTGAAAATTTTAATTAAAAAGCTTGCTGTGATTTTTTATAAGGCAGAATGGTTCTGGGATCCTTGGTGCGGTTGTTAATGTCACATGACACTGTGCGAACTTGAATTATAAAACATGCCACGCTAAGGCACAGCTGAGTTCGGCCCCTTACAGGGAAATTTTCACAGTTATTTTCTAGTCCTTCAAAGAGCACGACACATTCTTATCACACTAATATACAAAAAAAATAATGGGCACAATTTTGCAGGTGGTCAACTGGAATTCCAGCCGGTTTTTATATTTAGTTAACTACATGCCGGTTTATGTCACTGCATATTATAATGTTTCCATCATTGGTCAAGGATCACAACCTCATTAAAACATGCGGCTGAGATGCATATGCTGTGTTCATCTACAGTGTAATGGGGGGGGGGCAGTGTGAGAGTGTGTCTTCCAGACACACACAGACGGGCAATCCCACGGCTAGAACATCAAACTCCAGATATTATATCAAGTGTTGGTCCAGGAGATACAGCAGACAAGAGGAGGTTCTGTTTCGATCAGGCAATGGCAGTCATCTCTCTCATTACACGGAAGAGGGCGAGCGATTACTTCTCATTACAAGAAATGTGAGGGTTACCATATAGCATTCTTCCATTAGGGTGAAAAAAAAAACAATAGTTATGTAAACACCACAAATTATGCTGCTCCTGTGCTAATTTAAAACCTTATATTGCGGTAAGGTGCACTCTATGTAGCTAATGTATCTCAATAATTTCTAAAACCTTCAAGGACCTTTCACATCCTCTGAGCTCAACTCACTTATCTAAAGTAAAATACTGGATAAATTCCCAGGTGGGTAAAAAAGAAGGGATACAAATCTCTTGTGCTGCGAGACAAGACAAAACGATCAATTTTGTGGTGATTAATCCTCCTTTAAACTCTCAGTACTTAATCTCAGTTTTCAGTTTCTCCAACATAAATGCCTGAGTGCATCCTAACTGAGGAATGCATAAATAAAAGATTAAATATGACATATAAACAATATACCTTGAGACCCTGACCAGGATAAGCGGGTAGAAGATGGATGGATAAATAATAACTTGCATTATAAGTACAAGAGTGCAGTTATCCTTTTAATTATTATTATTCCTATTATTATTTCTATTAAGTAATGCAGGTTAAGTATCCCCTGATATAGGGGCAGCATTTATATAAAGGCCTGTATGTTCTGTGCGCTGACTGGCTCCCTGACTGGGTGCCACCACTGCTTTGACCTGCACAAGTGAAATCTATGTGTGATATCTGGATGATATCTGGAAGTGCCATGTCCAGCGAGCCGTGCCTGAGGAAATCAGGAAGTGTTCGTGTCTGGCTGCCTCGAGTGTGGACATTATAAGGCCACTCCAGGGCTCGCTCAGCCTAACGGGCAGCAGCCGTGAAATAGACTGTTAGCTTGTCAAGTGCTTTCGCTCAGCACTGACCTGCTCTTCTTACTCCCACGTGGCCTTAGACTAACACAATAGCACCAGATGTAGCCTCCATAACAGAAGCCATGGGCCACGGAACGCATCTGAATAAGGGTGGGGGTCATAGTTTCAAGGCTGTGGGGGGCATTTTTACAGAAACAGGCTAACACCCACTGGCCACTTTATTAGGTACACCTGCTCAACTGCTTGTTAAAACAAATATCTAATCAGCCAATCATATGTCAGCGGTACAATATGTAAAATCATGCAGATTCAGGTTAGGAGCTTCAGTTAATGTTTACATTAGATTGGGGAAGAAAGATGATTTAAGTGACTTTGAATGTGGCATGGTTGTTGGTGCCAGAAGGCGGCCTGTATGAATATTTTAGAAACTGCTGATCTACTGGGATTTTCACGCACAGCCATCTTTAGGGTTTACAGAGAATGGCCTGAAAAAGAAAAAATAGCCAGTGAGCGGCATTTCTCTGGGCAAAAATGCCTTGTTGATGGCGGAGTTCCGAGAAGAGTAGCTGGTAGAAATAATGATAAACTCAAATAACTGCTCGTTACAACCAATATGTAGAAGAACATCTCTGAATGCACAAGACTTCGAACCTTGAAGCAAACCACACCGAGTGCCATTTCTGGCAGCTAAAAACAAGAAACAGGCTACTGTTGGAACACTGGACAGTGGAAAATTGGAGAAAATGTTGCCAGATAAGTCTCAATTTCTGCTGCAACATTCAGCTGGTAGGAGCAGAATTTAAGGTAAACAACATGAAAGCATGCAGGGATGCAAGCATGAACAATTCATGCTGGTGGTAATATAATGGTGTAGGGGATATATTCTTGGCACACTGTGGTCCCCTCAGTACCAAATGAGCATTGTTTAAATGTCACAAACCACCTGAATATGTTTTTGCTGACCCTGTCTACCCATTCAAGACAACAGTGTACTCAGCATCTGACCACAGTGTACCCAGCAGGAAAATACGCCATATCACAAAACCCTTATCATCTCCGATTGGTTCCTTGAACATGACAATTAGTTCACTGAACTCAAATGGCCTCTACAGTCACGAGATCTTAATTCAGTAGGGCCCCTATTTGGTGGAATTGGAGATTCTGATATGATGTCAGCCTGGAACAAAGTCGCTGAGGAAT
>JABFEA020000138.1:5715946-5729689 GCA_019775915.2 Cyphomyrus plagiostoma | reverse complement strand
TAATTCAGTAGGGCCCCTATTTGGTGGAATTGGAGATTCTGATATGATGTCAGCCTGGAACAAAGTCGCTGAGGAATCCTTGCTCAAAATCTCTGTTGTAGTTCATCCCAAAGGCATTCAAGGGGGTTGAGGTCAAGGTTCTGTACGGGCCAGTGAAGATCTTCCACATCAAACTCACCCAACCATTTTTATGGACCAGGCTTTTCGCACTGAGGCACATCATGCTGGAACAGGTTTCCTTCCCTAATTCTCAAATTGTTCCCACAAATTTGGAAGCATAGAATTGCCCAAAATGTCTTGGTATGCTGAAGAATTAAGAGTTTCCTTCACTGGAGCTAAGGGGTCCAGCGCAAGCCCTGAAAAACAACCCCATGCCATTATCCCTCCTCCACCAAATTTTACAGTTGGCACAATACAGTCAGACTGGTAACGTTCTCCTGGCATCTGTCAAACCCAGACTCATCCATCAGACTGCCAGTAAGAGAAGTGTGCTTATAGCCACCTCACAGAACACGTTTGAACTGCTCCAGAGTCCAGTGGCAGCGTGCTTTACACCACTCCATCTAAGCCTTGGCATTGTGCTTGCTGATGTGAGGCTTGCATGTAGCTGCTCGGCCATGCATACAACTGCAAGCCCATTTAATGAAGCTTCTGGTGCACAATTTTTGTGGTCGAGTTAATGCCAGAGGTAGTTAGGAACTCTGCAGTTACTGAATCTGCCGCTTTCTATTCCTAAATGGTTCCACTTCCAAATAGTACCACTTACAATTCACCGTGGAATATCTATCAGGGAAGAAATTTGAAAAACTGACTTATTGCGAAGTTGGCATCCTGTGACAGTGCCGCGCTTCAATTCATGGAGCTTTTCCCTATTCATTTATATGAGGCTGAGAGCCATAAAATGTTCCCTTAAAATTGAACTATTTTGAAATAGATAAATACTTATCTTAGTATTTATTTGAATTTCTTTGTGTCTAGAGCAGCTGGGAATTGGAGAATGGGATAATAATGCAGAGGGACAGAATACGTAGAAGAATTGTTTTACATCACTTTGAATTCATATTGTACAGTGGGACTGTCACAGACACACACACCCACACTCTCAGAGTTGTAAATCCGTTTTATTTCCCACAACCTTGAAGCTGTGAAGCCGCAGTGCTGCCCACTGAGCCACTGTATTCCCAGTACTGACGTTTGGCTCTACTGTGTGAATTTTGAGAAGTAAGTTTTCAGGACACTGGCGTTTGCTTTGTAGAAGACAACCAGGGCAGGGCGCTAATGAAAATCCCACTTTGCCAAAAGCTAACATGGGATAACTCTTTTCTTCATGGGGAGACAGTAGAGTGCTAGGTGAGCCTTAAAAAAAGAAGTGAGATTCAATACCCTTTGACGTCTACCCATCTGAAGCAGGGGTGATGACTGAGCGACTCGGCAATCCGCAGCAGGAACCTGAAAGCACTTAGCCGCCATCTTGTGTCAGCTGTTTGGCTGGTCAAGCTGAGAATTCAGACCTTGTTCGTTCCCCAGGAATAAATAGTGACTCAGTCTACCCCTTAGCCTTGGGTCTGTGGCTCACTGGGTTAGCTTGCTGTGCCTGAAATCGCTGGTTAAAGTCCCTTGGCTGGCTGAGTCGTTTGTTTGCTGGGCCCCTGAGAAAGGCCCTTAACCCTAGTTACCCCAGACAGTCTAACCCCGTTTTCTCAAAACAAAAGAGAATAATAGTACATCCCTTTGTATAAAAGAGTCTGATAAATAAATCAAAAGTAAATGCAAAGCTGAGCTTTTGCATTTGTGGTGGTGTGGCCCTTTAAAACATCATTCATCATTTTTCTGTTGGAACAAAATGTTTTCCCTTGTTCCATTTCAGCCAAGAGGCTCTCTTTGTAGCTACCATTTATTTATCAGATATTTAAGGATGATGTTGGGTGTGCTCTTCTGGGGACTCTGCAGTGAATGTACTCCCCTGGTGGAATGAACCAATTACAGAATCCTTAGGAATCGCACTTTCCATGTTCCAGATCAAGATGGATATGCAGCAGGGGGGAGATGTATCCATCTTGAGGAGAATAAGACAGAAAAACCTGCTCAGGAACTTTATGGTGTTTGTAAAAAATAAGTCGAACAAAAACAATGGTGGCTGGCCCTTTAAATCGGCGGGCCATGGAAAAATGTCAAATGAAAGCAGAATAATCCTGCTGACACAAACTAACCCTCTTCCTACGGTAGCTACTTTTGCTTATCTGGGAGTAGCTTTGTTGCTTCATCTCCTGCCTGATTTTGGGGAAAAACCAGGATGGCTCTGGTGTTACATGTGTTAAGATACAGCAGCGGTTGGAATAGTGATGAACGACTTGGACCTAAAAGTGCCACGCGGCGAATTTTGGAGTTTGCAGGCAAACTCGTCTAAATCTTACATGAGTGCCAGCTTGGTGGGAGGTTGGTGACTTACTGCCGAAAGCCAAACACACAGTTTCCAAAAAATTCCATCACTGCTATATGGTAGCAAACTGGGGTGTCACTTGTTTGAGAGGAAACATAAGAGAAAGATGTATGAGCCAAAAGTATGAAGACCAAGAACAGGTGTCAAGACAGAAGATATGCTGTTCACGCTATAGTCTTTACATCCCAGATAAAACATATCATATAGGACCCCCAACCCAGACCAATCCAAAACAGCCAGTGCTAACACGTACAGTTAAGGAGGAGATGTTCTATAACGTTTTACCCAGCTGGTCTGTCCACACAGTTCAGCTTCTAACTTTCTGCACCCTGGAGATCATTGGGAAGCTTAGCACTGCATGCTAGGTGACAGCTAACAGCTGGTGCCAAGGGCTGTAACAATATGGTTCCTTAGTAACTTAGTAGTAACTCAATTTCTACTCAAGAACATATCATGAACAAATATAATTCATGGCTAAATAAACATTAGGTAAGAGTTAGTTCATGATTAATTAAGATTACATATTATTTGTGCTCCTTCAGGTAAAGTGTTACATATTTTGCTTTGCAACACAATTCTGTGCACAGGTATTACTTTGTTGGTAGAAACCAAAGATTTAAAAAAACAATCCTGGATATTTCAGGTGCTTTTAAGTCCCAAAGAATGAGAAAAAGAGGATGTGTGGTCACCCTGATTTTCTGAAAAGGGGGGGGGGGGGTCCCTGAGTGTTAGGAGCACTAATTTTTGTTTTATTTAATTTGATTTGGTTTGGGGGCCCAGCATCATATGCTTTCATGGGGCCAAAAACCTCTAGTGGCAACTCCTACTCAAAGGAAAAAGCATTATGTTGAAATATGTTATTCTTCAATTGCTCATTCTCATTTCTGGATTGTATTCTGGGCTTTAAGTGTATCTTGGACAATGTTCAGACTTCCATCACTGATCAACGGTAGCTTCACTCGTATTGATGGACCCTCCTTGTGGCAAAAAGCCTCTTCAAACACACGACATCAAGCCACTGTCACCAGCCCCTACTGGTGACCCCCAGCAAGACAGACCCATGGACTGGGAGGTCCCTACATGTCCCCTGCCTCCCAACGGCATAAGTGAATAGTAAAAAGTGTTTTCTGTTTTTCAGTGTTTCTGCCTCAGGCCCTGCTAATATAACCAATTCAAGTTTCCCTGTGGATCTGGGGTACAGTGGGTGGGGGCAGGGGGAGTGACACAAGGGTGATTTGGGTGGGTTCCTGTGCTGGGATGCTTTAACTTTTTGTGCTGCATTCTTCTCTGCCTCTTTTACAACTGAGAACACTGATTTATAGTTCATAATTCCAAAAACTCAGCAGCCTAAAGTTAAACATTGAAAAGCAACTTTCTAGCCCCCAGCAGAGTATAGGATGCCTGGTTAGGCTGAGGACTTAATATTTTCATTAAGGGGGTCCTATTATGCTTATTTTTACTGTTCATAATTTTATTTTGGAGGTCTACTAGAACGCATGTACATGCTTCAGTTTTCAAAAAACATAATTTCTCATAATGTACATCTCTAATCACTGTCTATAGCTCTGTCTGAAACACTCTGTTGAAGCATTAAGCACCACCATTGTGCTCTGATTGCTCAGCTTGCGCTACACATTCCCCCCATCTTGCAATCTGCAGAGATCCTTGTAGCTAGGTGGCCAATAAGGACTGTGTTATGAGGTGACCTCACCATGTCACAGAAGTAAGGCCTGGAATTCCAACAAGGTGTTTCAGGCAGATTAGAAGAGTGGTTTCCGTGGTGGGAGTTGCTCCTTTTGGCCATAAGATTTTTCAGACTGTTAACAGGCAAATAAAGCTATATAACACACTAAACATGATGTATATTCTATATATAGTGGCTCAGTGGGTGAAATTGTAGATTCACCTCCAGGGTTAGGGGTTTGAATTCCATACCCAGCTCTGCATGTTTGTGAGTGTATGTCCTATAATGGACTCTGTCCCCTGTCCTGTGCTTCCAAAAAAGGCTTTAGCTTCACCTTGATGCTGCACTGGATTAGGTATCACCATCAAAAACTCAAACAAAATAAAATAAAATTTGTAAATGAACAGAGATGCAGTTATTGCTTTATATACAGTTTTTGCTTTATTTAAAGTACTCACAGAAAGTCTGGGGACACTTGCTTAATTCAGTAAAAATACATCAGATTTATTGGTTTTATAACAAAAATCATTCATTCAAAAAATTACTTTCAAGTACTAATAAATTGAAAGCAAAATCACAATTTTAAAAGAGCTGTTCGGACTTTTAAAAAGTTTATTGAAAGCAGTCTCATTTGGGTGCTTTTTAACTTTGCAGTAACATAAAGCACCAAAAATTTGTGTTAAGTATCCTTTTGAGAGCCACTCACAACTGCAATTAATACCAAAATGGCAGCTTAATGAGTCAGTCAAAAAATTAAAACACTTAATAAAAAGAAAATGTCTGTGCAGAAGATGTGTGTTGATACGTCAAACACTTGCCAATGGACTCTTGTTATGAAACCATTGAATTTGTACCTTTTTTACTAAATTAAGCAAGTGTCCCATGATATTCTGTGTGTACTGTACATTTTAGGGAAAGAATTCAGGGGGGGCGGGGGGCACTTGACGTTCCCCACTGGGCAGGCTGTTGGGGACAGATGGGTTTGTCTCCTCCTGGTGGCCATCAGGGACTAGTGAGGTGCAGGAATGATGGCAGGAACTACACAGCAGCTAAAGTATTTGTTGGCTGTGTGCATGTTCTGGGCGCAGTACCAGCTGCCTGTCTCTGCATCATAGCACTCCACCTTGTTAGAGACTCTGAACCCATTGGCTCCGCCCATCACGAGTAGCAGGCCATCTACCACCTCGGTGCCAAAGTTGCCACGTGGCATGAACATGGGGGCCACAGTATGCCAGCGACTGGTCAGAGGGTCATAGGCCTCCACGCTCCACAGGCGCCGAGACTCACTGGCAACGCCCATATGAGAGACCCCAAAGGTAAGTGCTCACTCAGATACAGAAGGCATGAGCGAAGGCATGAACACTTTCCTTCAGAGATTTTACCTGGAACACTTGTACAATTTGGTGAAAATTGTGAGCCATCAAAACAGACTGTGCTGCTATCTTTTACTTCTATTATTATTACAAAATTACACTTGCAGTTACACATACACTGGAAAAAACAACAATCTGTCCAGTTATATTGGCATCTACAGAATATAACCAAAAAGCTTTACTAGCTGAGCTTGCAGCTGACACCACCCTCTCCGGCATATTCATTTACAACCCAGAAACGAATGCAGGGAGGGTAAAGAGGACAACATGCTTTTTATGTGTATTCTGATAAACCATCACAGCAGGTTATTTCTGATAGTGAACTCTAGTCTTTGGTTTAAACGCATCACAATTCATGACACAGCAGCAAAGGCAAAAAACTGCGAGTCTCACAAATAAAACGTGAGCCTGCACACAAAAAGGAGTCACTCACCGCATAGATTTTCTCCTTATAAGCCACGACTCCAATTCCATGTTGGACAGTGCTCATTGGAGCGATTGCAGGCCATTGGTCAGTGAGTGGGTTATAGCACTCAACAGAAGAAAGGCTCTCAGTTCCATTATAGCCCCCACAGATGTTTATCTAGGAAAACCACTTTAAATGTGATGACTGTTATGATGTATATGATTGGGGTGGAGATCTAGAAAGGGTAAATGCAGATTTTGCTAATGCATAAAAGTTTATTCAGTACTGGGTCTTGGTGAACCTGGAACCTACCCCACAAGGCAAAAGGCAGGGGATTTACACAAAAAGTTCATTGTGACACAAACATGAAAGTACGTCTCTGAATTTGTAAAACATAGAGAAACGAACAGCAACCTCACTGCTGTGGTATGTGTGCAGGGAATATCATAATTATAATGTATATTATTATTATTAAAAATATAAATACAATACATTGTGCAAATGCAAAGTACACGACTTGATTATAGAACTATGAATGTTTCCGTGTACGCATACGCAGAGTAGATAGATACACGAGTGTTGCAGTTATCTATCTATTACAGAGTTCTTATTATAGAGTTCCTCGATTCCAGTCCTGGATGGCCGAAATCCAATGCAGTTTGCAGATCTCCCTGCTCAAACATACCTTAATCAGATAAATTCCAGGTTTAGTAGGTGTGTTTGAACAATCTGGAAACTGTGTTGGATTCTGGCCCTCTGGACCCGAAGTTGGAGAAACCTGGTGTGAGAACTGCAGTTCATACATCTCACAAGTCTTGGACTGTGGGAGGAATTGCACAAACACAGAGCCAGGTCAGGACCAAACCATGAAACCACAGGCCTAACCTGTGCGCTATTAATGCAGACCGATAATGCAAAGTCATTTATGTTTAATCCAAACACTTAAATTTACTAAAGTTAGCAATCATGGATTAAAATTGTCAATATGAAGACAAAGACAGCAGCTGAATGTGTAAAGTAATCAATTTCAAGGGGAAAATTAGGGTAAACACCAATGGTCACCCTCCCTTTTACTCACCTTGCCATGTAATTGTTCACTCATTGGCTGGATTATGGTCCATGCTTCAGTGTCTGGGTTATACTCCTCAGCTGTGTTGAGGTGTCTGGGGCCGTCTAAGCCACCCATGGCATAAATGAAGCTATCAAGCACAGTCACGCTAACATAATAGCAGGGCGGGTTTATTGGGGCCACCCGCCACCACGTCCGTGTGATGGGGTCGAACCTGTGCATGGTATCGATACAGGACAGGCCGTCATACCCCCCGATGCAGTAAACATATCTTTTGAGGTACACGGTGCCGTGGAAGGACAAGGGGGGCATCTCCTGTTGTGTGGTATCCACCCAGTAGTCGGCCCGGCTGTCGTAGGCTTCGACCCAGTTGGTTAGATGGTGTCTCCAGCCACCAATGGCCAGCATGATCTCAGAAGGCAGGGATGGGCGCATCAGTGGGTTTTGAAAGTCAGAACACGGACTTTTAAAGCCGAGTTTATACATGGTCTTCAACACGTCAGTAACAATGGGCCTGCACGCCACATCAACCTTCACGAGATCATTGTTTTTGATAGTCTTAATAAAGTATTCTGGATTTATGCAAGCCATGCGCACCTACACAGGAAACCAGAACAAGAGAATTCCCATGAACTCTTTAGTGCTTTTTGTGTATCTCTGGAAAGAAGTAATTCTTCACATAAAGGATATAACAACAAAGCCAAAGTTGTTGTTATTAATTGTCATTGTTGACACACCACACAACAAGTGTTCTCTGTATTTAACCCATATGTGACATAGCAGGGGGCAGCTAACTCAGCACTCAGGGAGCAGTGCTTGGGGCGGTACCTTGCTCAGGGAACCTCAGTGATCAGGGATTCAAACTTGCGATCTTTCAATTATAAGTGTACTTCCCTAACCATTAGGTCTCCACTTTTTCCTCATTTGCTCTTTTTTTCATTTTCATATTTCAGCTGAAGCCATTTTCTTTGAAAATCTCAGCTATGCCATTTAACACTTGTTTAATTTAAGACATTTATTTGAGTGTGTTAGATTTTCCATTAATTTGCTCGTTAGACTCTACTGCCGGGTGTAATACTCGGAACCCTAGGTTGTAGATTTATAGGACTTAGTCTCTAGCTACAGTAATAAGGACTTCACCGAATTAGTGGTTTATTGTTATGTCCACATATCAGTGAGAACAACGTATAAATATAGTCACCTTGGGCGACAGTACTGAAAGGTGGGCCTTGCGGCTGGCAGGTTCGCTCTGGATCCAGGGGAGGACGACGTCAAAGACCACATCCTCCTCTCTGACGTTCAGCTCGTCCTTTTCAATTATGTCACAGAGCTGTTGCAGGGTGAACTCAGAAAACTCCTTTGAGGTGCTGGCCACTTCCTTGAAGTCCTTCAAGATCGAGCTGAAGGTAGACTGGTGCAGCTGGTTGAGAAAGTAGATATCGGCGATTTTGAGAAAGCTGACGCAATTCTCGAGACAGAGCTGGTTAAGCAGGAAGTCACTGCAGCACTGCACGATGCCCAGGATGTTCAACTCCTCAGTGGCCGCCAGGAGAGTCTCCACATTGTTTACTGTGATGAGCACAGAGTACGTGTAGGCATACTCGATGGTGTGCAGAGTATGTGTAGGCGTACTCGATGATGTGCAGTGTACGTGTAGGCGTACTCGATGGTGTCCAGAGTACGTGTAGGTGTACTCGATGATGTGCAGTGTACGTGTAGGCGTACTCGATGGTGTCCAGAGTACGTGTAGGTGTACTCGATGATGTGCAGTGTACGTGTAGGCGTACTCGATGATGTGCAGTGTACGTGTAGGCGTACTCGATGGTGTGCAGGGTACATGTAGGCGTACTCGATGATGTGCAGTGTATGTGTAGGCGTACTCGATGATGTGCAGAGTACATGTAGGCGTACTCGATGACGTGCAGAGTACGAGTAGGCGTACTCGATGATGTGCTTCATCATTTCTGGGGAAATGCCTGAGAATTCGTACTTGCGCTTTCCCGGAACATTCCAGGCGCCAGTGAACATCACCCTGAAAAGCAGACCAGGTGTGGGCAGCGTGTGGCTCGGTGGACTAAGCCTGTGTGTCAGTTATTATGAGGTTGCCAGTTCAAACCCAGCCTCAGCAAGTCCTTGAGTAAGGCCCTTAACCCCCAGCTCCCTGGAATCAATGAAGTACCTATTATTAGTATATAACCACTAATATGGGTTTTGCAAAGTCAAAATATGGGCTTTCTATTTTTTTAACCAGGGACCCCCAAATGAAAATCGATCGGACCTCCTGCCACAGATGACTTAACAGGTACTTAACTAGGGACCGGGGGCTTTCATTTTTATTTTTCCGGTAATGGCTCCTCCTTGAATATTTATCACTTGGACCAAAATGTAAAAATATTTTTATTATATGGCAAAATTTAACATGATTCACTTAATAAATGCTGCACACAAATATTTCTTATGAACCCTATACTACATTAATATAACACTATTTAAGACTTTGTGTTATCATAGAGACATTGTCAGGGAGATGTCATTACTAAAGAGAAAAAAATCTGACTTGTTGTTGTTTAGGCATCATTAGCACATATGGGTCACAGCTACTTACTGGATAAAGGGGCTACAGCCACACAGAATTATTCTGTGGGCTTCGATTTTAACATCGTTGGCCACAAGGACCACATAACAGAGCTGTCTGGTGAGCCGCAGCTTATTGAAAATTTTGAACGTCTGGGACATCATTTCTTGCTCCATTTCTCTTGCTTCTTTTCACCGAAATGACCAACAAAGGACTTGTGCGTCAATATTACGACGATGTGTTTAGCACAGAAGACCTCGATTTTCCGGCATAATGTTGTGAGAAACAGTTTTGTTTTGAATGTACATTTGTGTTGCAATATTTATTGGAGAAAAAAATTGTCTCTTTATACAAACAGCTGTACAAGAACAAGTGAAATGTTTTTATCAGCACTTTCGGTAATAGTATACTGTGTTTATCTCAGAATTTAAGTTTTATTCTTGTATTATGTACGAATAGTCAAATCACAAATTCCCACATTTAAAACCAATAAATCCAAAATGATTTTTAAATTAGTAAAATACTGTCTTCCTGTCTTTTCTCCTCAGTTATGTTTCTAAAAATGAAAAACTGTATTTCAGCAGGGCTGTGGAATCATGCATCACTTGACGCCGGGAGGAAATGACACTGGGAAGGACACTGTTTTATTTGGTGTATAATAAGAAAAACAATTAACACAAGAGTTTGTGAGTTAAGGCACCAAGTGAAGCTAATAAGGAGCGTGGAGCAAATTAAATAGGATAACAAGCTTCTTCATTTCTTGTTCCGCACCTTATTTTAATAAGTAAATAAACAATATGGAGTGTTAAACAGGGTAGCTCTTTAGGAATCTTTATTTCTTTTCTTTCCTTGGATCAACAGCTGAAGGCCAAATAAGTAATAAGTTTGACAACATGGTTTTGAGTGACTGTATTTTATAATCATTACTCATAGATATAAAATAATTTAGCATTTTTCAACATAAAATTGTCATGACCTGCTCGTCCGATCCTCCGTGTGCCACGCCCCCTCATCTACCTCGTGTGGAATCCCCGTGTTACCGTCTGTTTCCCGTTGTGGTTAATTAGTCTGATGTATTTAACTCACCGTTAGGTATGTTTTCCCAAGTTCGGTCATTAACGTCATTTTGTTATTAGGTGTTTTCTGCCAGTTCCATGGTCTTGCTTCTGTTCGCCCAGAATTAAACCCTTTGTTTTCCCGATTCTGTGAATCCTGCCACTGATTCTGCGGTTTGTGCCTCGTGCTTATCGTGACAGAAACCACAAACGAAAACCAAGGAACTGGACAGACAAAACCAAGGCACAAAGCAAAAACCAAAAAAAAAACAAAAAACACAAACTCATAGGAAATAGAGACTGATAAATGAAACACTAAGAACAAAATACAAAAACAGAGGAGACAGGATTTTAACACAAAACAGAAGAGTTCATAGGCAGCCAACTGCTCAGCAAGCTGAGCCATGCAGCCAACAGGGAGAAGGGAAAGCACAAAGGGTGACAGGAGGGACAGCATGGCCAGTGACACCTGTTGGCCAAACAGGGAAGGGACATGAGACTGGGACAACAGGTTTCTGACAAGAATTAACGAATTTTCTTGATTGATTACCCATTAGTCTGTGGTGATATAAGGTGTCAGGGCTGGTGCCCATCTGGCACTGCCCTGTGTGCTTTTTCCCCGATTGCCCAGCAGTTCCCGCTGGCCATCCTGTTTGGTTGCCCTTATGTGTTTTTATTGCTCCCCTGACCACTGCATGGCTCAATGGGCTCAGTATTTGGCTTAGAGGCAAACATTCATTCTTTCATGAGTTGTTTGCTTAATACAGTATATTGATTTTATTTTATCCTTTGATGTTTGGTATTCTTAATATGTCTTTGCTTTTGAGTCCTTTTTAATGCTTACCCTGCCCAGGTCTTGTTTATGTTCTGTTTTACTTGTGTTCCTTAATCTCTTCTAGTGTTAATAGTCCTTGTTGTTTGTTACTGTTTACTAGTCTCTATTGTCCGTTAATTGTAATATACCTAACCTGTTCCTTGCATATATGGATCAAAAAGCTTGGAACAGAATCATTCCTGTACAAATACTATTTAAATAATTTGCTTATAGTAGTCAAGTTGTCCACTTACAGTGTCTTCTTATGCATAACAACATATGGAAATTTTAAATTTATGTTAATTCTTTTTTTTTTTTACTTACCTACTTTGCCTTGTGGTAACCTGTCTGCTTCTGGCTAGCTACCTGAGGCTAATGTAATTACACACAGTTCAGTTCATTGTGAGGAACTGTAATTTGAATAGAGTTTGATACAGTTGTACTGTATTTTGAAAGATACATTTTTTGGGGTATATTGTTTGAGGTATATATAATCAAAAATATACTGTACGTGTATTTTACATTATATTGTAATATATATTAACAGTACATTACACATTATTTTTCAATATATTACTGGAGCAGACATTTCTGACAAAACATAAAATGTACATGTATATAAATATATTTTTGTTTTGTGAGGGACTAAGTCTTGTTCCCATCCCTGCTAATAAGGAACCAGAAGAAAGTGAAGTGAAAAGTGGCTAATTGTCATTGTTAACACACCACAGCACACAACAACAAAAGGTGTTCTCTGTGTTTAACTCATATGTGACATAGCAGTGGGCAGCTATTATTTAGCAGTGCTTGGGGGCGGTACCTTGCTCAGGGTATATTAGTGGTACTTTGCTGGTTGGGGATTCAGACCAACAACCTTCCCAGCACAAGTACACTTCCCTGACCATTAGGCCACCACTGTCCCAAAATGTAACACATCACCAAAAAAAACAAACATTTTAATGCCAATGTATAATCACATTGACCATTTCTATGTGAAATGAAAAAGTGCAGTGGTTGAAAAAATGTCTGACAGTATTGTACAAAACAGAACCACCCTTAAGCAAATCATTTTCTGCCTCATTAAGCTCATAGACTTTAGTGTATTTGTTATCATCTTCGATTTAGTAATTGATTGGATGGTTATGGAATATTATGCATTTTTAAACCCACCCAGTAAAAAATGTCTCACCTTGTCTTTCCAATGGCTCCTGTCTGTTCTCGACACGAAGATGATTGACGTAAAATTTATGATGTGCTTTCCAGCTCTGTTCTGCCTTTCTTGGTGTGTTTGTATTGCACATGCGAATTTTGAACAGCATAACAGTAATGTAAAGCTGTGTAGTCTACTCAAATTTTTATCAAGTTGCTCCATTCCTTTTGCTTGTATTCCTATAGTTTGCATGTTCTCCCTGTGTCATTGTGGAGCTTCCTCTGGGTACTCCAGTTTCCCCCCACAGTCCCAAAACCTGCTGAGGCTTGATTGAAATTAACAAACTGTATATAGGAGTGCATGTGTGACTGAATGGTTTGTGAGTGTGCCCTGCGATGGGTTGGTGCCCCATCCTGGGTTGTTCCCTGCCTTGCGTTGGTGGTCTACGGTATAGGCTCTCGGCCTCCTGCAACCCTGACCAGGACAAGTGGATGAATGTATTTCTATAATGGTTGTATTTCAGAAATTCACCTGTTAAAAAGAGGCAGCATCACCTTATAACCATCAGCTCACCAAATTAAATAGATAAATTGAAGGCTCAGGATACAGGCTGAACAGAGGTACATTTGTTTGAAATTAGCCACCAATAGAAAATGTTTAGTACAATGAATATTTAATACTTACTATTACATTTATAGTAATGACTAATATATGGTTAGGTATGAAATTTAACCTATGGGGTAGAGGGGGTCTGGGGTCAATCGAAAGTTTGCTTCACTAAAAAAATTTGGTCAGTAGCCACCACTGTAACGGACAGTATGTTAGTGAGACATGAGACACAGGGGGGTTTTGGCTGGAGAGGAGACGTGAGCAGAGTGCATTTAAACTTTCATTCCTCCCAGGTCCTCTGGATTTCATTTTCCAGAACTGGGTCATAGTGATCCTGGAGCTTATAGCCTAAGGGAAGCTGACCTGGAGAACATCTCTTTGGACTATGGGAGGAAATCTGGGAGCCTGGAGGAATCCCACACAAGTGCTGTGGGAGCATGCAAACAGACAGACATACACAGAGAGACAGACATACACAGAGAGACAGACATACACAGATAGACAGATATACACAGATAGACAGATATACACAGATATACACAGATAGACAGATATACACAGATAGACA
>JABFEA020000138.1:5705675-5715846 GCA_019775915.2 Cyphomyrus plagiostoma | reverse complement strand
ACAGATAGACAGATATACACAGATAGACAGATATACACAGATATACACAGATAGACAGATATACACAGATAGACAGACATACACAGATAGACAGACATACACAGATAGACAGACATACACAGATAGAGAGGCAGACACAGATAGAGAGGCAGACACAGATAGAGAGGCAGACACAGACACACACAACACGCCTGCCGGTGTAAGGGTACATGCTTCTGGACTCTTCCTCAGTACTTTGTGTGTTTGCATTGTTTACAGTTCAGCGGTATCCTGTAAATGTGAACCTGATAGTTTTCTATAATTCTGAAACCATGGCAGCCCACACTTCGAGAAATGGGCTTAAAAATAAATGATTAACAGAAATAATCCTAAATATTTCAGCTTTAATTCTCTGTGGAAAATTGCTGTATTGTGTTGTCATTTGTGTTGTTTCTAATGGTTTATCGCCTGTGCAGCACTTTGGGTTCAACTCCTAGCGTTTAAAAGTGCTCAATCGATAGGTAGATCGATAAATAAACAAACAAACAAACAAATAAATAAATAAATAAATAGAATCTTTAATAAGTAGATATACCGGAGGCAAAATGTTTATCACTGGATATAAAAATATCCATCCATCCATCCAAACGGTTTATGTAGTATAGTCTCCTAGGCTGTAGAGTTCACTTTAATCAAAATAAAACCATATCCCTTTTCAGTGTTGTATTCGTGATGATGGGACCATATGTTTTTTGTGACCTTTTAGTTCCCTAAAAACCTGCAATGTGATTCTCAAGAAATTATTAATAGCTATATTAAAATAATTCCTAGCTGCAGAGTACTGTATACTCGTAGATGCGTATCTCGTGTATCTGGAATAAATATAGGTAACTGGAAAATGTGCAACTCGGTCAAGGCATTTCCTGACATTGAAGCTGTATTTGCGCACAAATAATCAGCCTACCGCGTTACCATTATCATTGAAGATAATTTTCAGCAATCCAACAATATGACTTCGTGTTGCTTGTCGATTTGGGAGCCGTACCGCATAGTGGGAAGCCACACAGCCAAACTGAAACGTTTAGTTCATTTAATAAAACTTGATGACGTGAGATTTATTGTGCAAATTGAGGGTAACACAGGTACATGGAGCGTGAAATGAGCCCCGCGCGCCGCAAACAAAGCCTGCGGTTTGCTGCTGTTGTTAGGCGCAGGACGCCATCTCCTGGTTGAAGGAAATCTTTAAATAACAAACCGTATTTCTGGGGTAAAACTAGCACAGACGTCTTATTATAACATTAATATAATCTTCCGGGATAGGCTCCAGACACCCGTAACCCTGCATAGGCCAGCGGGTATAGGAAATTTATGGACAAATATGTGCAAAAGTCTTAGGCAGTCAAAGGAACTGTTTAAAGCTATTTATCTAAGTAGTAAATGTATATATGCTCAAAACAAAAAACAAAATTTAACATTAAAACATACGAAAATGAACAGTAACACAACAAAATCTAAAGAGAATTTCTGCAAAAATTTACTGATAACTTGTTGGGTGGCTAGGTGAACACCGTTCGTTACCAAACCTCTCCTCGGGGGCACCCCATCCATTCCGTGTATTCATTAAATTTCACTACCACTTCAATTAATCAATCTATTTAACTAGTTTAAGTCAGCGAGGCATTGATTAGCTATACGGGGTACGGTACTGGTCGAGTGAACAATACATGGGACACACTTTAATAAACATCAGTTTTACACCAACATGAAGATCATTTGAGCATCATTTTCTTAGGCTGCTTAAGACTTTTGCACAGTATTGTACAAATATAAAATTAAAAGTTGGCCAGACAACGTAACAAATGTCTCCCATTTGTATAAAAAAATCGCAAAAGTTTCGATTTATTTTATTTAGAAAACAATAATATTTGTAGATAAATATGTAAATCTCCAGTGATCTTCCATTATCAGGTTGGAGCATGCAATATTTTTATGCAAATAGGGGAATATGGTTAAAAACATTACATTATGAAAAGTAAAAAACTCAGCAAGCGCAAAAACCGTGCAAAGAGCGACATGCCGCGGGCCAGGTTAGCATAATTATCATTATAAGGTCAATAATAATACGGGACAAGCATCCCGTTCACGGGGTACTCTACGATGGTGCCATGCGCTACCATAAACTTCGTACTAGCACAAGAGACTGAGATGGATGGATGCAGTGCCAGTAAACCAATTACAGAACATAGGCGGCCGCCCAGGGCGCCAGTCTTAGTAAACCGAAACGTGAATAGAAATTTGCAAGGGGGGCTGGGGGTCAATTGCCTAGATGCGCTTCGACCGGCACTGCATGGATGGACGAATGTATGGATGAATACTAATGAAGTAGTGAAAATCTGGCTCACAGATCGGCCTAAGTATTGTAGTTAATAAGCAAATAAACACTGAAGCTATCAAATTAAATTGAAAAAGTATTGATTCTTCTTCATCCAAATAAAATTCCTGCTGCCCATGATCACGTTGCAACTCCGCGTCCGTAGCGTCTGAATGGAGAAGCATGAGTATTTCCGGGTCGGAGCCGGTGATGTAGCGGCCGCTGGGGAACCGAGAGAGAAACAGAGAGGAGACGGAGCCAAAGGGACAGGGAGCCGGCGGCGGGGGAACGGAACCGCGGATCGGCACCAGCTCCCTGCCTCGGAGGAAAAGGGTGCATTTGTAAGTTGCACGGCAATCTGTGTATTTTCTTAAGCGTTACAACGCAGATCTTTGCAGTTTTAATAGACGGCTCCTTGGCTGACTAAACCAGTGTATCGGCTGGCTCTGGCTGCCTTCACTCACCGGGGGTGTGCGTCGTGTGTCTCCGGTGTCCGGCGCTGCAGCTGGATGGTCTGTACTGAAGCTTTTGTTCACATATCAGCTGATAATATTCTTCTTATTATTATTGTTATATCGCGTGATGCTGAAGCCGTTGACATGATGACACTCACACGCCTGGCGTCATGTTGCAGTTACACTCAAGCCGTGCATTGCTGATTTTATGTCTTGCCTCTTTATCCATGGTGGTAACGTAAGGTGTTGCCGGACTACGACTGATAGCTAATAGTTATGAGAGACCTGGTCGCCTAACAAAGAGCCGAAGAGTTTCACGGGGCGACGCGATCATGTGCAGGAGTCGCACCTCGCATGGTTGACCAAACTTTGCTTGACACGGACTTGAAAGTGTTGCATCGTAACTAAAGCAAATGGAGGGGGGCTGATTTGCGCTGTTGCATTTTCGGCAGAGGTCAGTTACTGCGGTGCCACGCGGGGTTACGTCCGTCTGCATGTATGTTATAAGCAGGTCTTGCAGGTTCAGCACGAATGAAAGTATTTGTGGGAAGTTTTGCTGTTGAAGCGAGAACTAAAGAAAAGCTGAACGCCAGCCTTTATAAAGTAAAAAACAAGCCTAATTTTAGATCCTTTTCGCTGTTGTTTCTGTATTTATAAACTTCACCCAATAAGGACATTTTTTAATTTATTTTTGTCCCTGTTATGTAAAAATTGCCAAAATCTTATATATACACACAGAACTACGTTTGAAAGCACGGTAAGCTATTTCTGTCCTGATTGTAATCTTTCAGGGCACTTGCTGGAAATTTCAGCCAGCAAAATCAGGAAATCAGCGATGGGTGCTGCCTGTGGGCCGTGACTGTGCACTCCGGCCGTGACTAATCACCCTGCTGGGGCATTTACGGTCTGGGAGCCCACAGGGGTAGATGGTTACCTGGGCGAGAAGCGGCCAGCTTCACCCAGTAGCACCTGAGATCTTTATGTTGCCCAGAATCTCATTTCCAAGTATCAGAAATTCTGCCATCCTGTCTACTTTGGTTCTGGGAGGGTATGAAATGGATTAGCTGGTTAAACCAGTGTGATTGTGAAATTGCTGAAACTTACAACATTTATTGTGAGGATGGAGCCTAATCTTGGGATTTCTAAGAGGAAGACCTGCCTCTCCTGCTAATGACTGCTGTTTAATGACCGTCATTTCTATTTGGTCAGTAATGACAGGGCTCATAAATGTGTCTCATTGAGGGAGGGGGGTTGATGAGTGTGTTTTCTCTAACCTGGACATACGGCATTCCTCTGGCAGCGCTGTGGGTCACAGGGTTGCTATGGTGACGGGGTCACTATGGCGTAAGCTTGCCATGGGTTATGGCCTCGCTGTAAGTTCCCAGCAGCCCTCACCCATTAAGCATCGTTACTGGAAAGTCAAATTGGGCTTTGGTCTGACGGAGCCAAATATCAGGGGGTATCCGCGTCTTTTGCTGTCTGGGTCGAGTTTGGGATGAAGAGGCACGTGGGCAGCTGTGAAGCTTCCCCGCATGTAGGTGCAGTTTTCTGAGACCAAGATCCCATCCTAGAAGGTCGTGGTGAGGGGATGGACGCCTGGGGTAGCAGAAGCTCCAGAAGCGCAATCATCAGGCCCCATCTGACAAACTTATTTTGACCTAATTTTCATACGATCAGGGGCAACTGGACTAACTAGTATCTTGGCCTGCTGTGATAGCGAGATTTAAGTGGGATTTCTCACATGCATGTGAGCAAGACAAAGAAACATTGTGGTGTAAACAGCAGACTGGATTATGATGGGTTATTGTGAGGGGAGGACTCACCGATTGTACGGAAGAGGCCAGAGAGCCAAGCTGGCCATTGTCCCTGTTTCTGTGTGACATTCAGCTGGAACTGTCACATTTTAAAAGACTGTTTGCAAAGTATCTAAGCGGTTCTAAGCTGCTGTCCCATTTCTTAATGTAAATTCCAATTTTGTTTACAGACAGAATTTGATTTGTGTTTGATCAGTTTGCCATAGTGGACTGTAATTATTATATCTGTGTATATTTGCTTTTAAAATAATCATTATACCTGTGCCGTAGATGTAATGCTCCATTTTAAAGCTCCTTTTTGTTCATTGCTTGTGTGATGGCATGATTAACGTCTAATGCTGTAGAGTTATTACTGCTTCACACTCTTAAATCACTTCGGGGAATCAGCCTGAAACTGCTGGGCTGCTTTCTGGAATGCGCCATTGGTCCTGCTGTAACCCGCCCTCCCCGATTCCTGTGTTAAATTGGTACAGGCCAGCCGCTGCTGCACGCGTTCCTTTCAGTGGCCTGCCTGAGGTTCCTTCTGTTAGCACCGCCACCCTGTGATTGTCACCCGACCGGTTGGTCCCGTCCCTGAGCTGCTCAGGCAAACAGACGTTAAGGGCAGATCAGCTTTAACGTGCTGGGATAGGCTGACTCAGCGGCGGGCGACCCCTGGTATGAGCCGTGTGCGGGAGAGGGGCTCCACGCCGGATCCAGTGGCTCACCAGCCCTTCCGTGACTCCGGCTGGAGACAGGAGGAGCCCGGCCTCCTCTTCTCCCGGATGCCAAAGTTGGCCGGATTCTGGTGTTGGCACTTGGAACCGATCTGTCCCGTGTGTCACTCCCAAGTGTAGCTTGTAATCTCTGTGATCTAGTGTATTTCTTTAGCCAGTGATTGACTGGCTGTAAATCTCAGCGTATCCTCGACAGTATCAGGTTCCTGTAAGATGTTCATTACTCTGTGGCTACTTAATTTTCCAGTCAAACCGAGTGTGGAATTGTCCTGCAGGTGTTCAGTTTTGCCTCGTTGCTCCCCTCCCAGCTCTTCCCGGCGAGTGTCCTGGCGTGATGCGACTCGCCGAAGACGCCCCGCTGCTTTGGGGGCGGCCGCATCACCCCGCCTGACGCTGACCCATGGGGAACACGGGCGCCAAGTTCCGCAAGGCCCTCATCAGCGGCGACGAGGGCCTGGCCTCCCAGATCTACGAGGGCAACCCGCAGTTCCGGGAATCCCTGGACCCCAACGCCTCCTACGGGGAGCCGTTCCAGCACAACACGCCGCTGCACTACGCCTCCAGACACGCCATGCTCCGCCTGCTCAGGTCTGGTCCCATAGGCCAGCACGTCGCCCCCGGTTACGGGTCGTTTTGTCACTGATTCGCTTCCCGCTTCCCACTCACGCTCACTCAGTTTTTGGTGTGGTGGTTGTGTTGTTTCTTAGGGTGAAATCAGGTGGTCTCAGGTGGTCTGTTACTCACCATTAATTGATCTTTGGGTGTTTCTTGCTATGGAGCAGAGCGTATGCATGTGATGGGCGGTCATCCGAGGTCTGCAGTGGTCCCGAGTGTGATCGCAGACCTCTCGCGGAGGCCATAGACTCTGAGGTCCCCAACCATTTTGTTTGAAAAGCTTGCTGAGCCTGTAGATGACCACGGGGGTCAGCTTCAGCCGGCCACGCTGCGTCACTGCGACTTCCACAGATGTACGTTAGATGGAACGCAGTGTCGGCAGCGATTTTCTGCCACGGTTTTTGTTCTGAAAGGTGCCGTTGCCCTAATAGTGTGAGGAGGATGGATCTGTGTGCTGGTATGCTGAGCTTGAGCTGAACCGTGGAGTGAATGTTCAGCAAAAATGGGCTTAGAAGCATTCTTCATTCACGTGTGAGATTATGTCATCATTTTAGGTTAACAGCGATAACAATAAGATATCTTCTCAGTTTATAAACATAAGCAGAGGAAGTGATTGGTGTTTGAATGCTTTTTTATAATAATAATTACTTAATACCTGATGGCTCTTAAAATCTGTTAAAGAATTGATTGTGTGCTGGGATGAAGGCCATGGCCATGATTGTGGCCGTTAGCAGATTCCTGAATATTAATCTGTGCTGTGATCCTGTATCTGAGCACACAGCATGTTCAGCATGCTGCTACCATTATGGAGCACGTGTGTAGGAATGGGTAAGCATGTAGAAGCTGAGCAAAATTTGCATGCAAAACACAGATGCAGACAAAATGCAGATGAGGAGAATATGTGCCAAAGGGCGGGGCAATTTGGCAAAAAATATGATCACAATAGTTTTTTCCATTTGGATCAATATTGATATTTATCACGATATATCATTGGAGAATGCTGCCAGTTTGAAGAGTATCTCGATAATGTCTGAAGAAACCAGACTGTTCAGTAGTAGATTTTAGAATATTATTAACAAAAATATAATGACACTTTACTGAGAACTTGTGGGGAAATTCTCTCTCCTACCCCATGCATATGTAGGTGAGAGCGGGCTTGGCAGGGAAGGGCAGCCGCCTGCAGAGGTGCCCATGGAAATGGAGGTTAGAGGCTCACAGAAATGGGGCTCAAACCAGCTCCCATCCCAACACAGGCACAGAGGCTTAGTCCACTGACTCATACGCTGCCCCATAATGTAAAATTGATGTAGACATTTTGTTTTACAGGAAGAAATCGGCAAGAAGTAGAAAATGTAAACATGTGGTTTAGAATAACACAACACAAACATTTAACTGCGCAAACCACCTGGTTCCCCTTTGCCTGGAGGCTCATGCGGGTACGGCATCTGTAAACATCTGCTTTGAAGATGCCGCTTCTCGTCGACAGGATGAACAGTGAGGCTCGAGTGTGGCTGTGACCTGCAGCTCGGGGGCGGCTAAACCGCTTAGCCGAATTTCCAGCTTTCCACGGGCCTCTATGTGAAGATGACGTAGCGCAGACTGAGAAAAGTATTTTCTGCCCAGGAGTTCGTACCCACAGCCCAGCTCTTTAATCAGTTTTCAGAACCCGTGTCTCTCGCCTGTACTTAGAGGCGTTATGCCTTTTGCTGTAGAGTATGTTACTGCGCTTGTTACATACTTGACGTAGTCTCACTTTTTTTTTTTTTTTTTTAACAACTAACTGATATTTTGAGGATAACGTACGTTTGCCTTCACCGTCCCTTTCACCCTTGCCAGTTCCACTCGCATTTTCCCCCAGAGCTTTCTTTATTCCTTGAGACTTGAGACGATGCTGTGCAGTAGGCTTGACGGTCCGCTTTGTTCTTTGCAGTTTTTTGGCTTACTTCTCACACTTGTGTTCTTGGCAGGGACGCTTTTGCTACCTAACCTCCGAAGAACGATGTTGGGTTGCAGCTGAATCATGGGATCGTTTGTGCTGTTGAGGATACAACCAATGCGTCGTTGATATTTGGGGATTTTTTTTTATTGTCCTCTGTACCCCTGATCTTCAGTATTGAAACGGTACTTCCGACAGTGGCCTGCCTGATGACACAAGAACAGCGAAGCATGCATATTGATAAACACCCACAGGCTATTGTCTCATTTATTTCTACTGTGTGACTTATCCATACTGAACACTGCGTAAAAATGTCAACTTACCATTTTCCCATTTTGAGATCGCTTTATTGCCCAGCCCTATTACAGCATCTGTGGCGGTAACCCATAAATTAAAATGCTCTCTACCGCGATCCTGTGCTGTTGTTTGGGTTGTGGGGGGTTCAAGCCCTGAACGATGTTTAGTTAAAGGAAGTATGGGTCTGTGTAGCCGTTCATCCTGCCGCGTGATGCGTTAAGCTGCCCTGCCTATCGTATCGATGTAGACAGTTGGACTTACATGAACCCAGAACCCACCCCCCAAACCAAGAGCAGAGACTGCACCCTGTGAGAGGGAGGGAGAGAGACAGACCCCGTATTTATAAAAAAAGCTGGCAAATTCACGTTGTCCCTTATTTGTGAGAGAACAATTGCTTTTTTATTAAAACAATGTGTCTTAATGGAGTTGCCCGCTGAAATGCTGTGTTGCCATAGTGACCTGCCCTGTTTGACATGGACTCACCATTTACACTCTGAGTGTTGTTTTATGCTTGCGGGAAGCTGACTAAAAATTTGGTTTATTCAGTGATTGTGTGACATCGCAGAAGTCAGTGCTTTAAAGTTCAAGCTGAAATCCCAGTTAGTTTGCTTAGGGATTAGTTACTGGATTTTCCTGAAAGGCCGTAGGAGCCAGTCAGCCTTTAGACCTTATTAGCATTTAGCGACACATTGTGTGGGTTCTGTCAAAGCTGGAGAAGCATGGGGAAGGTTCTCCTGTCGCCGCTGACAACCGGGAGGTTGGCGCTGATTCTGAGGGCCATCAATCCTTGGGTGGGGGGGGTGTCACCATGCCATCCTCACTCCTGTGCCCCCCCCCCAGGTGCTTCCTCTTGAACAAAGACGGCAACCCCAACAAGCGCAACGCGCGCGACGAGGTGGCTTTACACCTGCTGTGCATGGGGCCGCGCATCCTGCTTCCAGAGGGGGCGCTGTCGCCCCGCGTGGCCCAGCCCCTGGAGGAGCGGCGGAGGCTGGACTGCATCCGGGTCGTGCTGCAATGGACCGGCGCCCCGCTGGACCATGGGCATGAACGCGCCGACATCAACGCCGCTGACCACAAGAGGAACACATGTCTACACTACGCGGCGGCCTCAGGGATGGAGGCCTGTGTGGAGGTGGGTCTGAACCCCCATAATCCCCGTCCCCTAATTTCGAACCTCTCACCCCACCCCCCCCACCTGCCTCACTGAGCAGCCATTTTAATGATGTCACATCCATACAGATTTATTTCCGGTCGTACTAGGGGGGAAGTTGGGTTTCAGAGTCCGTTGGATTGACTGCTAGTTACTTGCTGCTTTAGTCTGATGGCAGGTTGGTTAACAGGTGATTGATAGACCATCACCCCCCCCCCTCCCATCCACCTGTCAGTTGTTTGCAGTCCCCCCCGTATCCAGACCTAATCCAGGGGTCTCCCCCCCGCAGCTGCTGGTGAAAAGCGGTGCAGACCTCTTTGCCGAAAACGAGGACAGGGAGACCCCCTGTGACGCTGCAGAGGCGCGTGGGCACCGCCGACTGGCACTCCGCCTGGAGTCGCTCATGGTTTTCTCTGGGGACCCCGAGAGTGTTGAGGATGAATATGCGGACCTGGACCGGGGGGAGGTAGGGCTCCCCGCCGCTGTGCCCGCCGCCGGTTCCAGAGAGCCGTGTGACAGTGAAGGTTTATGTAGACCAGCCTGTAAGGTTAGGGACCAGAGTCTCTAAGGTGATGCTCCTGCTCTCGCTCTTTGCTCCCTGGAGGCGTAATGCTTACCTTCCTCCTCCATGCAGCTCTATGAGGGTCTGGGGCCACAGGACCTCCGGCGCCTAAAGGATGTGCTCATTGTGGAGACGGCCGACATGCTGCAGGTTCCTCTCTTCCCCGCCGAGGCCTTGCTGCGGGCTCATGGTACAAATTCGGGGGGGGGGGGGGGGGGGGGGGGGGGGGGGGGGGGGGGGGGGGGGGGGGGGGGGGGGGGGGGGGGGGGGGGG
>JABFEA020000138.1:5682659-5698457 GCA_019775915.2 Cyphomyrus plagiostoma | reverse complement strand
TCCCTAGTAAACCACCTGGGTTGCAATTTCCTAGATTTATTCTTGCTGGAAACAGGTATGAAGTCCTCTTGCACTTGAAATAATGTGCTTTTAAAAAATTTCCATGCCTCCTTGGTACATTCTGTTACGAACCAGAGCCTGCTTCCCTGTTAGATCTAACGCATTTATACAGTAGCAGGGGAGATCAGGGAAATGTCTGTGTTCCCCTTGTTTATGTATCGCATCCTGTTCTCTGTGCAGCAGGGGGCGACACTCCAGACACCACGTTCATCGAGCTCGCCGTGCGTGTGCTGCTGAAGGCACGCCGGGTCCTGAAGTGCTCTTACCCCTATGGCTTCTTTCTAGAGCCAAAAAGCACAAAGAAGGAAATCTTTGAGCTGATGCAGGTATTAATTAGTATACCTAAAGTGACTCCCTTGTCATGGTTGTTTAAAAGGTTAATCAGATGCTGTTTAGCTACCTGAAGTTCAGCATTGTTACAGTGTACAGGGCTCATGCTGGGACTCAGTAGGGCAGCACGATTCCCACCTCGGCTACATATATGTGGAGCTTGCATGCTCTTCCCATGTAGGTTTACTTTAGTCTGATTTCGGTGGACTTAAGTATCCTAGCATGCATTCAGCCAGCTTCCTTCAAGGGTATACCACCATGCTTTCCTGCAAGATTACAAAGCCTCGAACCTCCAGATATAAGTACCCTCTGTCTGTGTGCCTGTTACACTCCAGACCGACCTGGAGATCGTAACCGAGGACCTCGCCCAGAAGGTGAACAGGCCTTACCTGCGCACCCCACGCCACAGGATCATTCGCGCTGCCTGCCTGGTGCAGCAGAAGAGGCAGGAGTTCCTGGCCTCTGTGGCCCGTGGCGTGGCCCCCAGCGACTCCCCTGTAGCCTCGCGACGCAGGTCGGTGTTCCGCTTCTCTGCGTGTCGCCTATAAGTTCCAGCCCTGTACGATCCCAAGTGATATCTGCTCGGCGTATACAGGAGCAGAATCCTCTTCTGTTTCAAGGTCTGGCTGCTCTGAACAGTAATGGTAACCAGTATGGTATCTTCCCACCCACAGCTTCACCGGTGCCGAGTGGGACTGGGAGTCTCTGGGATTGGTGTCACCCCAGGTGAGGTGTCGGCCCACAAACGGACCACTCTCAGCATTCTGGCTCCTTTATCACATTCCTTTGTTGGTTTGCTTCTCTTTTTTTAATTTGTGCCCTGATTAAAGACCGCGAGGAGTCAGTCAGACCTCGGAGGGAGCGTCCAAAGAGGCAGAGGTCCAAGTGCACGCAGCCAGCGGCAGGTAGTGAGTAAATGTCACTTATCGGGGGCTGGGACCTGGATTCGGCCTGTTGCCCTGGGGACCCGCAGGTGTTCAGTGTTTCCCATGCTAATGATGTTGATGTTATTTCTATTGCTGTTTTACTCAATTAATTTTGTGACCTTTACTAGATTAAATATCCTTTTTCTGTAAAAAGAAATTGTGTGGTTTTTTTGGAGGTGATTCTGGGAGGAAGTAGATTACGAGTCCTCCTCAGTCTCATCACCGCTTTAAGTACAGCAGACTACGCCATCCTCATAAATTGTCTGAAGGATGAGGTTGGTATAAGGGATGCTGCTCTAAATTGCTTAATCTCCTAACTTAACAATAGTTCCTTTTTTGTAAAATTCTACAAGTTCTCACCCTCAGTTCGTTTCACATGCGGGGTCCCACTGGGGTCTATTCTAGGCCCTATTCCTTTCTCCTTTTCACATGCTTCCACTTGATAGAATACTCTGGTCCCTCTGCTATGCACTTCCCCTGAAATCAATTTTTCAGCCATCGCTACAAAGCCTTGTCAGTTGCCGTGAGGATATTAAATGCTTGGTTTCCTCAAAGAAACCAAATCAAAAATTGTTGTTTTCTGCCCACCTGATTCCCATTACACAGATCTCCATTAACCTAGGTCAATTATCTCCCTTCATAAAGCCATTTGCTAAAAATCCTGGAGTAATTCTTGATTCTACTCTCAATAGGCTATTGGCAAACGGGTCAATGCAGTTGTCAAATCTAGTATCTTCCAGCTCGCAACCATTTAAATAATTAAACCAATTCTCTCTTTAAGTGACTTGGAAATAGTCATCCATGCCTGTATCTCCCCAAGGCTTGATTTTTCAGCTCCCTGTACCCCAGAATGGGCTGGTCATCCCTGGCCGCTTTCCACTTGCTCAGAACGCTGCAGTGAGGAGGCTTCTCACTGTCTCCAAAAAAAGGATCATGTGACCTTTATCCTGGCCTCTCACCACTGGCTTCCAGTCCACCTCAGAACTGACTTTAAAATCCTCCTGTTTGTCTGCATACCCTTGAATGGCTTAAACCCCTCATACATCGCAGACCTCATATGTCCCCTACACAGCCTCTAGGCCCCTCAGGTCATCAGAAATGGGGTTTCTGCCCTATCCCTCGCTCCACACAAAAACAAACTTGGTCGCAGCCCTCAGACTGTGAAGGAGTTGTGGCCGTGAGATCCATCCTGTCTTAAGACATTTCTGCTCACTAGCTTTTAAATGCTATTAGCCGTTTGATGTGTCTGTCAGTACTTATCATTAACATTTTATTTTCTGTTTGTGTGATGATTTTCCCTTCTCTTTACATGCCTTTTTCGATGTGTTACTATAATTTTTTTCTTTTTGGTGATCCTGTACGATGGCCTATGTCACAAAGCAGAATTTTCTGCTTAGCCGGTTAACATGTTGAATTTAAGGTATTCCAGTTTAAATGGACTTTCTTTGTTCGCTTACATTACATCCAGACAACCTTAAATCTGACAAGTTACCCAGCTACGCAAGAAATCCAGTTTCCTGATACAGGCCCCAGCACTTTGGTCAACAAATGTTGTCTTCAAATGTGCTTTGTAAATACATTTAACTTGGGCGATGGATGGTTGTATTTTTACATAGGGAAGGTAAAAATGATACCCCGAGCCTTTCTAAATCCATCTTCGTAACATGCTCTGCTATTTAAGTTCTGCTCATTAAGCAACGTTTTCATAAAATGTCCCGGCCCCTCCATGCCTTTTGATTCCTTTCCCACATCATCACAATTTGGGTATTTTTAGAACCGATCTATGTGCAAAACAAACCACTGTGTAGCAATCAATGTCCTCTCGCAGCAGGTGGTAACCACCAGCGAATTTGGCCCTGTGTTTAATTTTATAGGCAAGTGACCTTTCAGAATTTCCTTCCCAGTAAAGATCGCACATTTTCATAGGCCCCCAGTTGGCGGTATATTGATGCGAGTTAAATGTTGTCTTTTTTTTTTCTCCTTGCCTTTTCTGAGCTGCAGTGCTAGCGGCAGGAGTGGCTCTTGGGTGCCCCCTTGTGGTTTCCTTGCAGTAGCACCTTAACACTCGAACTCATGGGCTCTGTGACTCATGAACGGCCGTGGGCTCTGCGTTGTCACAGGGGTTTGCTGAGATGCAGCAGCGGCGGAGATCCAGATTCCATAGGCATGCTGATGCGGGCAGCCAACGGGCCGATGCGGGCAGCCAACGGGCCGATGCGGGCGGCCCCGCTGAGCTGATGGACAGCCCGTTGGGTATGGCAGGATCTGAAGGCCTAATTCGTAGTGCTGGCTTGGTGTGCATGAGGTGTGTGGCGGTAATACGTCAGATGATATGAACCCAGAAAAGCAGTTTAGTTAGTTACCTGCTAATATGTTATCTGACTAAACAAAATGACGGTATGGTTTGGAATCTCGAGCTCCTCCTTTGGACCCAGTTTCTCACGTGAGCTCATTCTGTCCCGGGACCCGGATTGTCCGGTATCTCATCCCTCACAGATCCCAGGAGCGCAAGCCGTCGCCATGGCCCCAGGGGGGTGAGTCTAGCTAGCCCGCGAAGGCTTGGTGCCACTCCGCTCCTTCCGGCCGCAGACACGCTAAGAGACGGCAACGTCGCCCTTTTCCCTCCAGGCCCTAAGCGCCCTGGATGAGGACGACCCCAACATGCTGCTAGCTATCCAGCTCTCACTGCAGGAGTCTGGGCTCCCCTTGTCTGGCGATTCCCAGGAGTCCATCAGTGGCCAGGCCTCCTTAGCCTCTAGGCTTGACCCTGTGGCCCGTGGTGCGGAGACGTCGTGTGCCATCAGCAGCAGTTCTGGACTTCAGGAATGGGGCAAAGGAGCGCTGAGGCCGGCCGGCGTCACTAGCCGCTATGCTAACCCAGAGCATGCGAGTGATCAAAACCCTTCGTGGGGGACCAGTGCCTTGTCCACCTCCACTGAGAGCAAAGCTACCAGTGTAAACGCCGACATCATCACCGACCTGCTGGAAAATGGTGCTTACCGCCAAAGTGACAAGGTGGGCCTCACCCACTCCCCGAAGGTAGGTGATGTAGCTGAGCCTCAACGTGTGCCAACACTGCCCCCAGAGGACGAGCAGGGCTCAGCAAGGCCCACCCAGCTTGAATTGGTGGGTATGAACGCTGACGCCATGTTGCTCATGCCACCGGAAGATAGGAGTGTCCGCAGTAACACTGATTCTGGTCACACTGATGCCTCTGGGTGTGACTCAGGTTCCAGCCTCCAACCGAACAGAGCCAAATTTGGCTTGGAGGAGCAAGTGCACTTGGTCTAAAAACCATTTGTTTAACTATATCCAGGTTGAATAGCAAAATCTAAGCAAAAAAAAAAATAATTCTTTACGATGGCACAGTGTCTGTCGCAATCCTAGTAATTTTATAAATGAATATTACTGTACAATAAGATCAATAAGTATGCAATTTTTATGCACCCAGAGACTGCAGTTATAGAAAATGCAGATAAATAATCGCAGCATTTAACATCCAAACTGACTATTTGGGAGATAGTCATGAAGATTTTGTGTGGGTTGGGGGGGCTTGTCAGTATTGAAATTATTGCTCTGAATTGAGCAGTGCCTTGCTGGGGGTGGGAAGAGGGTGTGTCTGTGCGCCCGGGGGTTGGCATAGCAACACTGCAGCCTGGGACATGGACAGCTGTGGGCAGAATCCAAACAATGGGGTGCCTAAGAGGCGCTAAAGAGCATATTTACCTGGAAGGTGTTTAAAGCAGCATTCAGGGACAGCTGCCGAGATTCAGACCCAACTTACGGTTACTGCTGGCAATGATGCAGGCCTGTGTGTCTGTCCCACAGATATTCCTCAAAGAATATATGTGATTACAGCATCATCTATTATGCCAAAAATAATTCTGCAGTTTTCTTTTCTGAGACTTGTCAGTCCCATGTACCACTGAAACGGTTTAAAAACATGAGTATTCAGGTGAAAGGTGTGGCCAGCTGTCTGACTTCTGGGGCGAGTCTCATCACAGGGTTTTGATGTCTACTGTAGCCAGGCGATGTTCACGAGCTGGGGAATATTGAAAGCGGAGGACAAACTACTGCTGTAAAAGTAGCTTTTTAATTTATTTTCTAACACTACTGACAACTGTTAAAACGATGAGCCATTTCGGGTTTTATTTTTGGAAATCTGACAGAGAAAGACAGTGTGCACTGGAGAGAAGTATCTGGATTGCTGGTAGCTTTTCTGATTCCTGCCTTTATATATGTTGCTACAGGAAGACTTGATTTTGAAAGTCTGATTTGTACAGCTCCTTGCTGGTCTCACATTCTGCTGCAGCGTATTCTGGTCCATTTCTGACTGACTTGGCCATTCCCAATAATCCAAAATAATTCCCAACAGATGCAAATTTTTAAGAGAATATTTATGCAAGCAACGCAGTTAAGTTTACGTTATTTTACCAAATTGTCCACAGATACAAATTGAGAGGGTTCTAAAGGACTTGAAAACTGGAGCAAAATTACCGGCACTGTGCGCTCATTCATTCTTGATATGGTATTGTAATTATTTTGTAAGGGTGGGTCACAGCACGACCTTTATTTGCCTGTTGTGTATTTATCTTGTGATATGGGGGTGTGTGCACATGACCATTAAGTGCAATCAGAGAAATGTTTTCTTAATCAGTGTAATTGTGATGTATCGCCATTGGTAATGGATAATTATACATTTATGGCTTTAGGATTGCTAAAGAAATGGTTCTCAATGTTTTTTTTTTCCTAGACAGTTCTTTAGTGTGCCTTTGTTTAACCTTAATTCATTTTTCTAAAATACTTTGAATTAAAGTAACACCTTATGTTGCAGTAAATTTAGTTCGTTTATGGAACTAAGTGTCCAAAACATTTTTGTTTTTAGATTTTTAATGCATGTTTTCTAGGTTGTTTTTATAAGATTTTTTTCTCCCCAGAATGTTTTCCACAATGTTCTGTGTTTACCTTTCATTTAGTATGTTTATTGCACCCAATTCATTGTGTCAAAGACTAACGTAACTTTTGATTTTGGTTCAATAGTTCAAAATGTTATTTATAGTGGTTTGATGCACAGGTGGTTTTTTTCTGCTGGCTGGTTACTGTGTGTACTTGACGGGTTTCTAGGGTATTCAAATCCTGATCACAATGATGTCACATTGCATAAAACCTCTTGTGGGGGACAAAGACCCCCACTGTGTTCATTTTTACTGCCATGAACGGGGCCAAAAATGTCACTTCAGATCAAGCCAATTATAAAACATTTCCCATTTGAATAAAATTTTTTAAATCTACTGCATTTGACTTACTGAAAAAATAAAAATTCACAAATAACTGCTCTGAGAATTGTGCTGTGTAAGGGATCATTTAACTTGGTGGGACTTCTGTAATATTGTTTGAGGAATTCAAGCATGTCTGTTTTATGTAACAGTGCTCGCGTGTTGTGTGTTCCAGCTGGTGTAGCCAGTAAGATGAGAAATTATTTGAACTGCCAACCTTGCAATGTGATTTGCACTTTACATGATTTCAACTTGGTAGATTCCCAGCGCACCTCCCCGCAGTACTCTAACAGGACGAAAGCCTAGCACTGCCCATGTCCTGTTCTTCAATGGCTGCCAAGCAATATGCTAACTCACCCACTCAGACACCTGGGATATAATGTGAATCTGCGATTCTTATATGTGTAGAAGCATTGTCAAATCTCAATGTGATAAAAGCTAATTTTATTAAGGGAAAATTTGAAATTAAAACCTTTTAAAACTCTGGGAACACAATAATATTAAAAGTGTGTTATTTCTGAAATCCCTGTAATTGCATTAGATGTAGAAATCTGTATGGATAATATAATCCAAAGACATTAAAAATGTTTTTGCACAATTTTGGTCCAAGCAGCAAGTATATAGTTTTTTGGGGGGAATTCAGAAGAAGCTAAACGAGCTTAACGAGTCAGGCCAATTAGCTGCAGGAGGAACAAGAAAATTGTAATGACGTCGAGGTAGAGGTTGAGGGCAGCGAAGATGTACTCCTCAGGACTGACGCTGTATCGGTGTTTCCCACCCAACATGAGCTGGGTGTCCACCACCAGGTACTGTGGGGAAGGGGGGTCAGGTCAGAGACTAACCAGGCTAATCGCTTAGGGCCTATTATAATGGTAGTACATTTATGTAGTGTGCTTATGCATATAAATTAGGGTGGTCCTTAGCTATGAGTCACGTTGTACAATGGCAGTTTTTCCACGCACTCATCTTTTTATCGTGATGCATTGTAAGAAAGTATTCCTGGTAATATTTCTCATAGGTTTAAGTTGCTCAACAACTGTAAATTATCAAAATTTCAGCCAAACTTTGCTAAAAGCGGCAACAAAGAATATTTGTTTACCTGCAAAAAAATTCTCACAAATAAGAACAAAGTGGAGTTTGTAATCGGCAATCAAATTGACACTATGGTCAAATATTCAAGCTGGCTAAAGCCTAAAGCTTAGTCATCCACAGTCGCTAATACTCAGTCTCTCAGGATTCGATTGTTAGCGAAAATGTGCTGAACATCTTATTTTTTTGTAGTTTAGCATCTCATCATATTATGATTATTGAATTTTTTGTAAAATTGACCAAATAAAGAATTATTTGGTCAATTTTACAAAAAATTCAATAATCATAAAATTTGACCAAATGAAGCACCATGTAAAAATCTGAAAATATATTAAATTTGTGACAAGAAAAGGATTTTTTTTATTGTATGGTTGCCATTTTTTATTTATTTATTTTTTTGATAACTATTTTTCAAGGGCTATTTTGAATTTACATGGTGGTGCAGTGGTTAGCACTAAACCTGGGTTTGAGTCTCTGCCATGGTGGGAGTGGGCCACACTCTGAAAGCATGCTGACATTAACTGGAGTGTGTGTGGGCCTGTGATTGGCTAGTGCCCCATCCAGTATTGCTCCCTCTGCTGTAAAAATGGTGCCTTCCTTCCGATAACATGAAATCTGAGGTCATTAAAGATCCCTGGGCATGCTTTGAAAGAGTATGGGTGGCACCCTGATTCCCAGGCTAAATCTGCCCACTTTCAAGTCTGGCTTCCTAATCATCCCTTATATCCAACTGGTGAATTCCCTCCTGCCCCTCCACCACCTTAGCTACTGTGTGGTGAGCATACTGGCACAGAATGACATCATCTAGGTGGGTACTACACAGTGGTGGTTGAAGTGGCTTCCCATTGGTTCTGTAAAGCACTTTAGGTGGTTGGAAAAACACTATATAGATGTAACATTCATTCCAAATGAGTATAGAAAAATAATCATATAAAGAACTAATGAGTATTACCGACAGCAGACAACTAAAGTAGACTTTAGCCATTGAACCATCTAAACACGCTTGGGGAAAAAACATCAAAAAAAAAAAAAAATCCCAAAACATTCTCTTATACAAGATGATAAAATCACAAGGTGAGAACTAGCAGATTTTCAATTTTAAGGACCACTAATATAAATACAGCTGTCAATCAACTTTGAATGTACTCACCACAGAGAAAACCACTGTTCCCAGACAGGCATATACAATGTTCAGGTACTGTTAAAAAAAAAACAACAACAATGTGTTTCCTGGAATTAGGCAAATGATTCGTTTTTTTTCTTTTTATAATTTTGACTTGAATTTATTGTACTTACTTGTGACCTCAAAATAGCACACAGGATTCCAAATGCTACCAAAGACCAGCCAATAGCCCACAGGATTCCGATCGATGCGGTGAAGTCCCACTATGATGAGAGAGGCTCATTTTTATTGGCACCTCTCTTAGTCACTGTGTGACGGTTTTTTTTTTTCTAGCCAACATACGAATTTGACTTCATTAGGCTGTTACAAAGTATCCACCATATCCTTTCTCTTCACAGTCACTGGAATGAGTGTTCAGTCTCATTCAAGAAAAATATTTAACTTAAAATCATACGGGGCTTACGGCATCATGTTATTTCTGGTGACAGTCCGGCTTCAAAGCCAAAGACGGGTTTAGCGTGTGGCCAACTGGTTAACCTCGCATTGCCATGGCGTCACGCCTAAACATCACTTAGCACCGGTCACCTGGGGCAAGGGGGACACACTGGCGGTTCAGTTTGACGTAGCTGGAATTTCACGCATGACTCACTTTTGACTGCATCGCAAACACGCTCAGTGCGAAGGAGACGAGCGCCGTAGCTCCTACTGCCCACATGACGGCGTCTGCAGTGAAGTATCTGTATAAAGAGAGTAGCCGATCTGTCAGATGACTGCTGCTGTTTCCTAGTTTAATCAATGTTTATAGCTATCATGGTGTGGCTCTCTATTGAGGTAGCGCAAGGTTCACTTACACTGTCACTGAGCCCAACATTAATCCTTCTGTGACGGTCTATACACAGGAAACAAGCGTTGAGAAGGGCACACAAAGCCACGCTTCACAAGCTCCATACCACCCCAGCTGCCGGGTACGTACAAACAAACCCAAGAAGATGAAATTCTGCGGGACTTTTCGCCTCACGTTTCCACAGCAGGACAGCATTATGACGCAAATAATTGTCGCTGCCCTGTTGAGAAGAAAAATCACAATACCTGAAACATCTCCTGTTAGAGTTCCCACAGAGGACATTTAAACTCCTGATGAGGGTTGCCCTGTCCCCAAGCATTTAATAGCCAGACTGTCAGTACTTACATCATGACATATGTGAACCAATAGTTTGATCGTGTCCATTTATTAAGTTCCTTCCTATAATGAAAGAGCAAATCCTGTTCTTTACACCAAATAAGAAACTGGATGATGGAATGGCAACATCCACAGTGTGCACAGGCTACCAGATATCCTATATCACTCCTTTAGCAAATCATATATCACCATATTAAGTACTGCAAAAGCTATAAAAGAGCATTTAATGTAATTTGAATTAATATATTTATTAATATACTCAGATTTTCATAATGTAACACTATAATATTAAAGAACAAGGATGGATGGATGGACTTACCAGTACAAGAAAGCACATATGATTCCTGTGGTGGTTAAAAGCTGGACCATCAAGGTTAAGTAGACCTTCCTCACAAAACCTAAAAAGAATTCATACTAAATATTTCAGATTAATCAGTCAATGTACATTTTAAGCCAAGAAAAGCTATAGGTTTGATATGCATGTGATGTGTCATTTGTGACGTTGCCATTTGTGAATGAGATCAAATAAGTAAAACAAAAATGTCAAAAGGTGAGCAAATGGATCAAAAGTAAATAAAATCGGCAGCTACAGGCATAACGCAGTGACAAATGCTTAAAATGCCCATTAAGTGTAGCGTCACTTACACTTTGCTGCGACCGCAGCCCCCCATGCATCACAAGCTGTACTTACTGTGCAAAACAACCCGATCCAGCGACTCCCAAATCATCCATTGCTTTTTTCATATTACTCGCATTGTCTCGCACAATCGCGTGCGCTTTGTTCAGTGTGATTTTTCACTAAACGCTACTTCCTACTACCTATGAAATCTTTGTTTTTACAAAGACCGCTGTGACACTAGTTGTTTCAAGTATACAATACCCATCGTCACCCTCCTATATCTCAATTTCTTACGCTCCTGCTGCGAAGGGTATGCGCATGACGTCACAGCAGCCGAAAGTCACTGTGCTCACACCCACTGAGTGGCAAACTTAGTAGCAGCGTTAGTGTCCCACCCGAATGCCGCAAGACACACATCTAAAATAGGAAAGAGCTGTAGTGTGATTGATTATACATAACCCGAAATACGAGCTATATTTTTTAGAAACTGGCAAAACTAAATCAGTAACTTTAGGTCACATTTTTCCGATACCCGATCCGTCTAATTCGGAATGGATCGATGCCGACACCGAAACCTGTAGCCTACTTAAAACAGGTGCTAAACACTTAATATATTTGCTCATTTTAAAATCTAAGCAATAGCAATTCTATACTATTTTCAACGTCTGAATTCTACATCTTCTAACAACTCAGCAAGTACAGGGGAATTCAAAGCATATCAACTATTTAAAAAAAAAACAGGAGAAAAGAAAAATGATTCCCGAATTCCAGAATAATGGCATCGATTAAGTAAATTGCATAACTGGAGGAATGTGAATTTCCAAACTGACTCGACTCATTTTGTAAGCAACTAAATTTTAAAAAGTAATGGACACGAATACGGAAAAACTAGAAAACTAGTTGCTAAACGTGTACCAGAATACTAAAAAAGTTCAGATGAATTACACTTGAATACTAAAAAGCATGAAGTTACTCAACACTTGTAAGTTACTAAAACTGCACAATTATGCTTGAATGCTAAAAATTTTCTGCCTAGGTAAAGTATGCATGTCATCAAGATGACATAAAAAGGTAGGCGGGCTATAAACACAAGGACTGCATTTGATTTGTAAATGATAATTACACAAAACTTGCCTACACCATTATTAGCTGCGTTTGGCCTCGGAAGTTACTTAAACAAATGAGTTATTAATTCATTTAAGAAATACATATAAAGAATAACGTAAGGTCTGAGTGAATACAGTGCACGTTGTACTTCATAAATTAAAGAAAGCAACACAAAAACAACTGCTAAATAACAAATAATGACAAAAATAAGTCACTTTTCCGAAGGAATATCGTGAAAACGAGAAATCACTGTATAGCTAGTTGTTTGAAAGCCAGCAAAAGCGGCCACTCCATAATTCTGAATAACACAAAGAAAACAATTTTAATCAATACTCCATGGTTTAAAACAAAAGCAGGACTCCCATGCAGAAGGTTGCGGAGAAACTGAAAGGATCATTATTAGGGTTCTGACCAAGTAAAGGCTCGGCCAAAACCTACTGAAATGGTCGAGCTGACTCTGACCTCGAAGGCAAAATGCTGCAAATCTTTTAAAACATCCTTCCATTATTCAAATAAAAACGTCAAAGTTGTTCAGTTTTAAAATGACTGATAGAAATTTAGCAAAGATTCTCATGCATATCCCGGACTGCTTTTAAAGGAATGCTGTGATTTATTTCATTTTAATGAAATGGAGATGACTGAGCGCTCACATTTGTCCAAATTTAAAATAAAAGGAACATTATAAACTAAAGCCTGTTTGCTCGAAGCCATGTTCTTTGTTCTGTCAGAAGATGAATTTATGTAACATTTGTAAAGAAACATGTTTAAAAGCAAGTAACAGAGGGCGTGATGTGATATATATATTTATTTCAGTCAAATTACAAAGTGTGTGTGGATTTCAGTCATCTCTTTTCAGTCCGAATGAGCAAACAGTGAAACATATCACCGTGTCCTTTCAGGCCTACAGTAATTAAATGTATAATAAAAACCTTTACATATTAAGAAATTTCATCCAGAATCCTATAAACACAACAGTGGCTATTTTATCAGATACAGTGATGATTTTTGAATATATCACTTTGCGAGCATTAGTATTCAACATTTCTCATGCAATGACAATAGAAAATGCTTGATGTCTGAAATGAACAGCACATTTCACTGAGTTTTATATAATACCCCACAATCCATTCCTTGATAAGCAGCTGTAAGATATGTGCTTATGTACCGTAAAATATAACTCCATTACCAACATTCTTTTGTATGTGTGTGTGTAAAAGATGGAGCAGAAGCTTCTCACCTCTCCGGAGAATCCCGTCAGAGAAGCAGCTAATATCCTCCAAGTTCTGTGAATACGAAGGAGGACTGGCAGGGTTTGGAGCCACCGCACAGCCCAAGTTGTCATAGTCACAGGCAGGAGACACCACGACCACCTTCCCCTGGCTGCTCTGGAGCTCTGGGCCAGCTGGGTAAGGGTTTGAGAATCCAGTAGGGTTGTACGGTGGAGGGGGCTCCACTCTTTCACTGAGGGTTTGTTCCATGTCGTCCTGGTGTGGCTTCTCAGAAAGGAGGGTGTTCACCGGCGGTCAGTTTAAATGTGATTTTGTGGCCTTTTGCCTAAAAACATTCACTTCACAACAAAACAACAGGCCCTAACTCGGTCCAGTACCTTGCTACTTCCTGGAATGATGCACACGGGCCGAAGTCTATCTTTGCTATCGTTAGCTGTCACTTTGTCGTCCCTCGCCAAAAGGACATGTTGAATAAAAGAAAAATATTTCATATTTGTATAATAATCTTTAACAGCCACAGTTATCTGTAACCCAGCATTATCTGTAGTTACACTTTTCCCTAATTCAATCTCACCCAAGGAAACCACCAACTCCAATCGGCCTTAGGAAATTGCAGAAAACAGACACTCACCTTTCGACAGGTTCGAAAAATACAGCAGGTGTTTCCAACGGAGGACTTGTGAAGCAAATCAGCAGTAAGCAGAGTCTGACTTTATACCAGGGGTCACATGATCACAGATGACACCATGGACACATTAAACATTAACAAGCTACTGCCCATTCATGTCAGTGAAGCGAGGCTGGGGGAAAAAAAATCACTACAATGCATCTCCTTCAGCTCTTATGTTTACATTTGATTGCTACACTTTGCATAAATGATCCCTGCATATACTTTAATATTCCATTATAAATAACTTGGCCTTTGCTTTTTAAATTACCGTCTTCCCAACTTTAACATACATTTTATCGTGTTGAATTTATTAACAGGCAATCATTAACATATCTTAGAGGAGTTTGTATTTTTACATAGGCAGCTAGCTATATGGCAACAGTTAGTGGTTAAGGTTAATTCATGGAAACTACCAAAGGCAGATAACCATCCACTCAAAAAAGCCAAAATTTTCTAGTGTGAAACATTATTAAAGTACCCAATATAACAAACTAGAGACTCTAAGCAATGTGTTTATTTAGAAAAGTAATACCAACTTGACTAGAAGGATTTAATCTACAGAAACACACCTGGATATCAACTTTAAACAGTAACATTATCTACAGTCTTTTTGAAAACCCATTTTTTTTTAGTGTAGAGGCAAACACCAAGAATGCCCTTCAACACCTGATTTCAAGATTTCAGTCGTAAGACAGAATTAAAAAAAGGTCCATAAAATTCAGACAGAAAGAGGGCAGATAAGTGCAAACAATAGAAATTTACCATTTTAAATGTTTTATATAAAAGTGAAATAAAACAATGCAGGGGGGGGGGACATATTCTGTCCTGATGTTTTAGGGAAGAAAAGGCAGATCGCAATGGTCTTACTAGAGCTGTAACAGAAAGGAAAACCAACATACACACAACGACCGTGTTTTCAGATGTTTTTGCAGTTCTCAAAGTGTTGTTGACCCTTAAAAAAATAAAATGTATGAATGCCCAATTTAATGCAGCACTCCTCTGATTATGGTGTAAAAGGTAAGACAGCACAAACTTCCTTTTGGCAGTAAAGAACAATGATTTCTTATATATAACAAACATGCCCGTAAATTCTTAAAAATGACAAAAAGCACAAAACACTGTCAAATACAATAAAATATGGTAGGATAAGTGTCCCGCTGCCCTAGATGATGTGGAAGCGCGGCCCGGGCGTGGCCACGATGTCGCTGTAGGGCTGGCTCTGCGTCAGATCGATGGCCTGCTGCTTCTTCAGCACCAGGAAGCTGTAGAACTTGGCGGCCGCCTGCTTCTTGTTGTTGTTCTTGCACAGATCCAGCAGGCTGATGGACTGGGCTCCGGTTTTAGCCACAACCCTCTGGAAGAGCAGCAGGAGACCATGAGCAGACTTATCCAGGACGACGCGAAGGCCAAAGACCACCTTCTTGGATACAAACGCTCTTCTCTGTTCATCAAGGAAAGTGTCACCTTATTTACACCTGAATGTTTGTGACAGAAATCTGAGCCGTATGCATTGTGGTACCTTGGCTCTTCATCCCGCAGGAGGAATCGCTGAGACCCAGACCCTCCCCAGGCTGCTCAGTACTGCCTGAAGCTGAGAGTTCACCACATAACCACACCTGACCCCACTGACCCAGACAGTCAGCTCCCAGGCTGCTGAGCCCTACCTGAAGGCCGTGAAGCATCTGCTGGGTCCTCTTGTTCCACCTCCTTTCCTCCTGGTCCTGGTCTCCACCCTGGACTTCTTCCTCCTACAAAAACACAGCGATAATGACGACACTCACCCTCATACGAGAGCAAAAAAAAACAGGAACCAAGACAGTAACATGTGGGTTATTACAGAAAATTGGCATTAAATATCTATGTAGATACTTCCTCAATACCCTGACATGGGTAAGTGGTTAACAGGCAGATGTAGATATTTTAAACTATGAAATGACATCAATAAACAAGATAAACAGTATGAGAGCGCAAATGAGCGAGACAGGAGAGGGGGGGGGGGGAGAGAGGGGGGGGAAGAGAGAGAGAGGGGGGGAAGAGAGAGAGAGAAGGAACATAAGAATTATACAAATGAGGGGAGGCCATTCAGCCCATCAAGCTCGCTTGGGGAGAACTGAACTAATAGCTCAGAGTTGTTAAAATCTTATCTAGCTCTGATTTAAAGGAACCCAAGGATTCAGCTTGCACTACGT
>JABFEA020000138.1:5551244-5562283 GCA_019775915.2 Cyphomyrus plagiostoma | reverse complement strand
GGGGGTCAAACACTGTATTAGTATGGTGTTCCCAATAATCCTTTAGGTGAGTGCATACATATCTGGAATGTGTTTTTTTCCGTTTGGATATCTGAAATTAAAATTATGACTAGTAACATCTATAAGCCACTCTTCTCTGCCACCTCTCATGTTCTCCCAGTTTAAATAAGGCCGCGATTCACCCCTCCAACAAATGGACTGTGCCGAATACAACATCACAGTCACGTTTGACATGGAATACATACGTTGCCTATATGTAATCATGACGTAATTACAACGTAGAGACCACGTGACTACAACGTACAGGGCACGTACTGCGTATAGCCCCTCCGTCAAAAGTGATCTGTACGTTTATGCCAACCAATAGCATAAATGCATTAAAGGTACAAACGTCTTAAGACGATCAAATTGACCATGTTAACATGTCCGAACGGCTTAACACGTAAATATTTTACATGTTAAGACGTTATTTGTTTGCGTGTTGACACGTCAAAATAACACACACGTCAGACATTTTGGCCCCATTGGCCTTCCATACTAGATATACCACAATGTGTTTACCCTACCATTCTATTAGGGGGGCGCCCCAAGTTAATTTTATTTAGTTTTATTTTCTATATAGCGCCACATTACAACAGAAGTCATTTAATGCTACCTTTCCGATAGAACAGGTTTATATCTTGTCCTTTTATTAAACTAAATAGCCTTATGCTATTTATCTTATTTACAGTTCATCACGTTTTAAAACAAAATTTTCCGTCTGCCGTTCACGGGTTTTTCATCACCAATCGTCTTATTTGCGTCGCTCAGTCACTAAAGTCTATGGCGATTCACCAGAGTGCAAACCGGCGCATTTTTAGCGTAAAATGCGGAAAAGGCTTTTTCTCCGCAATAAACATTTACTTTATTTGTCCGTAATAAATGCAGACACACTTGCTTGCGTGCCCCTGTCACATATGTTATTTAATGTTGATACACATTAGACAATTTAATAATATTCTTAGTAGCAGCAACAGTAGTCTGTGCTTTTACATTAAAAAACTAGAGTACTGAAATACATTATCTAAAGCACCATGCTGGTTGCACTTCATAAAACAAGATTTTTTGTATTTCATTACATTGATTCAGCTGCTACAATTTTTTGTATACACTTAATGTAGCATACATTTGTTTATGTGAGTTGCTGGAAACAACCTTTGTACAAAGAGAGACTGGGTTATTAAAAATTGCTGGAAATCAAATTGTTTTTTGCCCCCCTGATTAATCGAAAAAGTAAATAGGCAGATTAATCAATTATCAAAATAATCATTTGTTGCAGCCCTAAATGAGACACAGACAAGACAGGTACATACGCAATGAGACACAGACAAGACAGGTAGATACGCAATGAGACACAGACAAGACAGGTAGATACGCAATGAGACACAGACAAGACAGGTACATACGCAATGAGACACAGACAGACAGGTACATACGCAATGAGACACAGACAGACAGGTACATACGCAATGAGACACAGACACACACGAAGCTCTTACCCTCCAGGGCTACGTTCAACAACAGTGAGGCACAGGGAAGATTGGGGTTGGGGGGGGCAGACGGCCCAGGGAAAAGGAAGAAAGAAAGAAAACATTAATGTAAGAAGCATTACATACACTATGGCAGCAAAGCTAATGTCTGCACATGCTCAGTCTGGGCGGAACATCCACTTCCTGCCTCTTTAATTTTCAGTCCAGAAAATATGGAAATTCCTGCTTTAAGAGGCTCCCCCATGTCTGCGCTGTAGCGAAGCCAGTTCTCTCTTTTGGAGATTCACGAGCCCCTGCCTGCTGAATGCCCCACATCTCAGTGAACAGTGACATCATTCCAGAAGCCTGCTGCTTCATTGTCCATGTCCCTGTCATCTCGTCTGATGGCCTGAGTACTGTGGCCTTTCCACTAAAAACACCGGGGAACCGCTGCCCCCACACCCATTCCAGTGGGGGGCCAGCTGGGCCTGTTGTCAAGATCACAGGTGTGGAGTGGACATCCCTGATGAGGGAGAAGGGTGATGACTAGGGTAGAAATCATCATGATCAGATGACAGGTGACCTTAAACATCTAAATGTACACGGCAGCCTACAGCACATCAAGCATCCGGGAAAAAACAGTTTATGGCCATTAAGTATTTATAAGTACTACCTTTACTCAGACCATTATCAATACTTGGTTATTTAGAACGATTGCTGCTAGTGTAAATCTGCAGATACTTGGCACCCTGACATGTCTGCTAACAACTGAAAAGTGACCACATCAAGTATCAGCTTCCTGCAAGGGTCAGTAAGCCGAGGTGGTGGCAGAACAACAGGAAACCCAGTCCACAGGGGTCACTGGTGTCACTGGGCCTCAGATCAGCTGACCTTTTAATTAGGCGTGACTGAATTATTCATTTAATTCAATGCAAAATGTAAACAATGTTTCTAAATGACTTCACACTATTTTTAGTGTGTTAATGTGCAATTTTAATTCTTACATATACACTAATAAAATACTGTCCCATAATTTGATGAATCGTGACAACAAACCTGATTAGTCTGCATTTTGTAACGGATTGTTTTAAAGCATCTGTCTATCCCTGCATCTGTCACACTGTCCCAGCACCTATTCCCGTCTGTCCCTCTGTCCGTCCCAGTGTCACTCTCTGTCCCATGTGTCACTAGCCAGAAGGTCACCAATCACATGCAATGTGTCCCACGCACAGCCAGACCCCAGCCTGCGATCACACCCCCCGCCCCATCGCCATACCTTCACTCCTTCGTTGTAGCTGTCCGCAGAATTCACGCTGGCATGGGGGGCTCCAGGTCGAGGGGGCTTCCTGGGCGGGGCAGTGTGATCTGGAGGGAATCGCACATCATGTTTACTAGGGTTCCTGCCCTCATCCCACCCCACATCAAGCAGCTGCGTCCAACAGTGTGATGAGCTGTAGGTGCCTAATCATAACCCACCAACAGGTGGTATCACTGAGCAGCCCCCCCACTAGCGCAGCGCTGACCAAACCCCCTCGGCCCCATGTCATAAGACTGCGTGTCTGGTGCTGAGACAGACCTGAAATGTCAGGAATTCCTTTAGCCGGGCTGCTGAGGAATTTACCCGGCTTGCCGATGGGCTGGTAGACGTGGTGGTTTCCTGCCTGCAAAGAAAAAAAAAAAAACAACCTGTTAAAAATCCTGTATGGTGGGTGGGTGGCTCTGATGTCTTGCTGCCTCTGGAGGGCGCTCTCTCTCCACACAGAATGCAGAGAGGAGGTTAATGACAGGTGGAGACCAGTCAGGGTCAGACACTCTGGGTGTGTCCGAAATCGCACACTTGCGTCAGTGCACTGAGATGTAGTGCGTAGTGCGCACTTCCTTCTGTAGTCCACACTATCACGGGTAAGTGCTGTCCTAAATGGAACACTAACGTTTTGCACTTACCGGAAGTAAGCATTTGATTGCGATTCTGGAGGTTCAATAACAACGAGTAAGTAACATTTACAAAACTTCAACATAGGTTATACATGTTATAAATGTTCTATCTACGACTGCCTAACCAGCTAAAAAACTGCTAACATTTATGTGTGCGAACAAGTCGATATAATCGCAAACTCAAATTATCTATAACTGTCATCAGAGAGAGAGTGACAGGCTACACACCGCAGTATACATCAGTAAAATAAACCTGCGCCATAAAATCGCGCACTAAAAGTGCGCAAGTGTGCGATTTCGGACACACCCTCTATTTTCTGCCATGGGCTGTATGGGTTGCTCTTTCAATGACTCCCACTGCTGGTAGTTTCACGAAACCATAACACACTTGCATCCTCTCCTACCCCAGGATTGAACCTGAACCCTGAAGCCTGGCTCATGCTCCCTCTTACATGCGATTGGCTACCCCCCCTTCCCAGAATGCCGTGTGTGAGTGATTGGACCCCCGCGGGCATCCAGGCTTTCAGCAGGAGCTCAGATTCAGGTCCCGGTCACAGAAGGGCGACCTGATCAGCACACGGCTTGGAGCCATATTCCAGTTCGGAGAAACATCACACCCCGAAGAAAACAAAAAACGACCAAAGTCCTCAGCAGCTGACCTCTGGTGCCTCAAGCCTGCACAGATACCTCACACTCAGCAGCTTGCCAGGGTTAATTGGAGAAGTGTTTTGGAAAGATCCTGCTCCAGAGATTATGGTAACTGTTCTGCTAACTACCCAGGGAACAATCCTGGATATGGTGACAAGCTGCTTATTGTGGTCAGACCCTGTCTGTGGAGGCTTGTCCCTGTGTGCCCCCAGGGTGGGTTAAACCCACACGACTGGGTGGGAAAAAGAACATTTATAGCAAATTCCAGCTGAGCGTTTTAATCTATCCACATGGACATCTCTAAACAGAGCATGAGGAGGAGCTCAGACAAAGGGCTGATTACATAACTCTGAGGAAGGGGGCATCGTCAGGGCAGCAGAGCCCAGAGACATGGGACAAAAGACTGGATCCCTGGATCCTCGGATGATCTGGTGGATTATTCAGGGACACCGACCAGAATCACGTGTACAGCCACAGGAGGATGGTACCTGCTGCCCGTCCAGGTCGAAACATGGCATGAGACCCGGCCGCGGGCCAGGGTTCGAGAGAAGGCTCTCCAGGCTCCTGGCAGCTGGAGATTTTCAGAAAAAGCAAGACGACTGTGGGCTGTGAAATTGGGAATTCCCCTGGATAGTGGATTCCCATCTGGAGGCGAACGGGAGCAAGAGGGCGAGCGAGGGAGCGAGGCAGCGAGGGAGGCGAACTCACCGGCAGGCTGCCCTCCTCTGGGTCGGCGCTGGCCCTTGAATTCCTCGGCTCCGGCTTCTGGCGAGGAGACAACATGGGGGCATCAGTGGCTGGGAGTCTAAAGAGGAGCGGTGAGCATATTCGGGGGGGTTTATCATGAGAAAAACCAGCAGCGAAAGCAGAACTGGGAACACATGGAGAACGGGCCTGGCGCCAAGCTGGGGGGGGAGGCTACCGGCAACCCCTCCACCCCCAAATGCACTCGGTATCTGGAATGCTATCCGGAACCTCGGTGTCTCAGACCCAAAACCCTATGAGATTCTGTCTGAGGAAAAGCTTTACGCTAAATTATAAAACACATCAAAAAGCACCCCCCACCCCCCCCGACCATATACCAGTTTTCCAAAGCAGGCTTTGAAAACGTGCTGCATCCTCTGGATCGTCCTCGGGTGAGATGTCTGTCGCCTGAAGTGCAGGAAGGCGCTGCAGGGCATTCCAGAGGCGCGGGGTGGGGGGGCACGACTAGCCGCTACATTCCCCTTTGCTCATGGCACTGGCATTATATGCACTCGGCTGACTCACGCAGCCGGCTAGCTCTGTCTCCCCGCCCTCCTGCCCCCCCACATCTCTGCTCACCCCTTCTCTCCTCCAGTTACGGCAGGAACATGGTTATAAACTGCTGGCACTTTTCAAAAGATCTTTTATTTCCGCCATATTCCTCTTGCTGACTCCAACTAAACGCTGACTAGTATCCTGAAGCGCTGAGATTCCAAACCTCTAAAAACTACAAAGCCAAACGCAGGTACATTCCCCGGCCCCCACATTAAAGGGCGCCCAGTAAAACAATGGCTGTTTATTTCTATATAATTTTTAAATCTCAGAAGCTTGATTGGAGGTGTAGGCGAGCCACTCTATCAGACATTCGTTAGATAATGACACAGTGTGACTAAAAACACCAGCGATTTAGGTCAATCCTCCCGTACAACATCTGCACACAATTAGCGACCCAATAGCTTCCTTTCACTCATCTTTAAGAAACATTTTTGTCCGCAAAAGAAGCCAGTTCTGGGAAATCTCTTTTGGAGACCCTTGCAGCGTTTGATAAATGGGCTTCACTCGTTCTGTAACATACGTCGCACTTCAGAAACCACTTCGCTGAGTGAACACAAACTTTTAAAAGTGGAAAACAATGGGACAACATCGAGGGCCACGGTGTCTGGAAATGAAACGCTTTACCCCGAGTATCACTGCAGTGTCACAGCACCCTGAGATGCAGAGGACTGTGTTAAATACTGCGCTTTTTCAAGTTAACGCCACACAAAAAAAACTTTCAGAGATAAAGACAAATTTGTAGAGAGCCACAGTTATTCTGATGACAGTCACACAACATGCCGTCAAATTCCAAAGCTTTTGCAAAGAAGTCAAAATATCTGTAGGTTCCAACGTTTCAGTCGCAACTTTGGGCTGCTGGTTATTTATATTTTTGTTTCTTTATATCCTACCTCAGGATAACTGAGCAGACATTAATATTAAGCTTTGGAAAACCACAGTCCTGACTGATGCCTTTTTGAAGCAAAAAATACAGGGTGTTTGAATCTGGCTAATTAATATTAATACAGGTCAAAGGTTTATTGCGGGTGTTTCGTCTCACTCCGCGGTTTACACAGCGGAATTCCGTACGTCTTTCGGAGGAAAGAAAAACAGACACTGCTGTCCAACCCATTTCTGCGGGGGATTCCGTGGAAAACCACGCAAAATGAGGAAAACACCTGCTCTGGTGGTCCTGCCTGCTGGGCCAGACCGGCCCACTACGCCTGAGATGGGTTTAGAGAAGAAGCGCTCAGGAGGAGCTCACCACAAACCACTCAGGCGACCTCACGCCCCGTCCCCTGTGGAGAAAGCGTCTGCGAGGTCTGACACACACGTGCGCAGGGAGTCCAGTTGATGTGGGAGGGAGCCAGAGAGTCCCGGTCCTGCCAAAGAGCTACAGGCCAGGTGAGATTTACTCAAGGAAGTCATTTTTAACGCTGTTTGGCAGCAGTGCTGGAATGAAAATAATTTCTTTCTTCGCTTCAGGAAACAGCTTTTGACAGATAAGCTGGGTCCCGTTTGCAGCCGTTCTGAAACATCTGTTTCTGAAAAATGTTCAATTCCTGCTAATGAGCAACCAACCAATAATCACCCCCCTGGCATCTGAGGTTATTTACAGAGAATCACCCATGAGCAGCTTAATGAGGCATCTTCATATTCACGCCCCAATAACTGATCAGTCAGAACATCGACTATAAGCTGCTTCACAAGATGATGCTCAGAGTGCCTCTGGATAATGTGTTTGGTAAAACCCTGAACTAATTCCCTAACCCCAACTGTAACACACACACACACACACACACACACACGTTGGACTTCCTATCTAAATGGGGACCGTCCATTCATTTCTATGTGCAAAACTCTACTCCCGGCATAACGACCTTAACCCCCACCCAGCCCTAAACATAACCATAACTAACCAAACATTTAATCCCTCTCATTACTTCCCATCAATGTATCTGATGGGGATGTGAAGAACAGTCTTCCCTTAATCTTCAAGCTGAACTTTCATACCAGAAATTAATCCAAAGGTTAAATTTTCTGCCAGCGTATTTCTATATCAGACTTTTTTAAAGGATAATTCCCACTAAAACTACTTCTAATCACTTTTCCACAATTTACTCATGAGTCATTAAACCGCATTAAACTCCAAGGATTAAATTTGTAGCCCAACAGATATTCAGTGCAATGGGACTGCTTTGCTTTTGTTCCTTCTCTTAATAAGATTACTACACATCTCAATTAATGTACAGTAAATAGCTGAGTACTGCCATGGCAGCCTAGGGCCAGGGAAGCAGGGGATGCTGCTCGGGCAGGGAAATATAAAGCTGAATTATTCAATTAGATGCACTGCTGATGCGAAGCATCATGTGATGCTGGGTGGGGCCGATGCGTGACATTCAAACCTCCCATTGGCTGCTGATGACATCATTTCCTAACAGGTGGCACTACAGTTGCTGGTCAGCAGATTAAAAGGAGGGTAAGAGCAAAGCCCCAATAAAAGCCAGTACTGAAGGTGCATGGCATGCGGTTCCATGCATGTGGGCTTGCGGCATTACCAGGAGACGCTCCTCCTGCTCCAGCCAGAGCTGATCCTCTTCCATCTGCTGCTGCTGCAGCGAGAGCTGCTCCTCCATCGGGTGGGGGGGCAGCCCCGGGCCCATCCCTCGCCGCTCCAACAACCCACTATCCTGCACCAGGGACAGGGGGCACTCACTCATCTGTGTGACACCAGCCCCTCCCCGAAGAGGGCGCCACCTGACACTTACCTCCACACTGGAGGGCCACATGGGTACGTCTTGTGGGTGCAGGTGGTTCCGGGTCTCCTCTGGGTCCAGTAGCGAGGCCTGTGGGTACTTCCCGTGGGGGGCAGCATAAGCGGAGACCTGGAGAAGACAGGGAGGTGCTAAAATGGGGGCAGGTCCACCTGCTCTGGAGGACATGTTAGCAAAGCACAGAAAGTCTTTATCATCATCATACAGGTGGCAAGTGCCACTATATTTCAGCTTCTGCTTACCCCCCATGACACAGAGACAGGTACAAGTGAGAGCGAAGCTTGGGGTCAGAGTGCCCCCATACCTGGTAATGGTTGTGCTGGCCCCCATGCTGGGGACTGGGGTAGAACCCTTCACTGCAGCGGGGGCTTGGGTATCCGGGGCGGCTGGGCTGTGTGAGGGTTATTAAAAAGGAGGAGGAGAAAAGAAGAGCCGTGACTGTGATTGGCTGGCAGGAGACGCCCAGAGGCAGACAAACACACCGCGCACATGCGACAGGGGAAACGCCGCGCACACGCGACAGGGGAATCAACTTTCATACAGGATACTGGAAACTATCTATGTGGGACACAGGAAATGGGAAACACCATCCACTGAGAAACACCATCAATTTGGGACACTGGTGCATGGTAGGACTGTTTTATTCCAGGCAAAGTATAACTAAATGATTGGCAAACTATGAATCCAACCTCCGTATGGTGGTAAGAGGAGCCTGCGTGATACAGGGGCCACGAGTTTCTTGTTAATAAGCTTTTCGCTTTAATTTTTATTTATCCTACTCATTTGACAACCGTTCTGTAATGTCAGTCTCTAATCGCACAGTCAGGAGTCAGCTTAACCCAAGCCTCTGGGTGGGGAAAACATTTAAAAATGAAAACGGATTAAATCAGGCTGAACACAGGGCATGAGGTGGCATCATGGAAGTGACATGTGTCATCGAGATGCCCTTTCAGTGGCTGTGTGGATGTTAATGTGGTCTATGCAGCTAAAGCAGCTAATGCAGAGAAAGCAGTTTACACAACTAATGCAGGAGAAGCAGTGTACACAGTTAATGCACTACCCATATAAACAGAAGAACCACGCCAACTGGTTTAAAGGATTAAAAAAGAAAAAAATCACGGCGGCATATGATCGCCATCTAATGGCCAAAAACCAGGCAGCACAAGAGTTCATGAGGGTTTGCAACATGCTGCGGCAAAATCAGGACGTATATTTCATTACAATGTGAACCATTTCTAAAGCATTATACATGAAAAAAGTTTTAAAATCGGCCATTCATTGAAGGTGCGCCTTATAATCCGGTGCATCTTATGGTGTGGAAAATACGGTATATACACAGTATTATATATACAGTGGTACCTCAGAACTCAAAATTAATCTGTTCAGAACTCTGGTTCGAATCCTAAAAAGTTTGAGTTCTGATCAAATTTTCCCCATAAGAAATAATGGAAAACCAATTAATTGGTTCCCTGTCCCAAAAAAAATACACCTTAATATGGTTTTTATTTAGCAGTTAAACACAAAATGAACCGGATAAAACAAGAAGAGCATTTACTGTACTAAAACATATCTAAACACATTTATCAAAACAGTCATTTTTAAAGTGAGAAAGCGAATGCCTTGTGTAACATTTTTTCTTTCCAAAAAGATGTTTGTAATAAATCACCAACAAACGATACTATCCCTAACCCTGAGACTGAAGCGTTCGTTACCCTTTCTTTCCGCTGAGAGACGTGCCATGTGACTCATTTCCCCGCGCATACAAAAGGGTGGGTGGGAAAAAAAAAAATCCAATAGCAATTTCCAAAAGTGCATAAAAATTGTCAGTGGACCTCATTATTAAACATACAAAATATCTTTGAAATAGGGTAATATTTTCAGGTTCCGCAAAGTGATCGAAGTTTTCATCTGTCACATCAATGGGCAATATACACTATCCATTATCTATACCCATCAGTGTTGTGTTTGTGCACTTTCACAACATGATAATTACTACAAAATACCAACGTTCAGGTAACACAGATGTTTACTGGGTATCAGCCATACACATACATTACATCGCTTGATCTGCAGCTCTACGTGCATTACGATTAATCGTGCACCTGTCACATCACTACGTATCATCCATATCATAACGCAATGTAAAATTGTTCCTCAGTGCCACCAAAATCAAAAGTATTAAGCATGATTAGATACACCATATTACCAAAAATATTGGGAGACCTGAATTCAATGATTTGGAGGGGTGTCCCAGTATTTTTGGCAAGACCCAGATGGATAAAGCGGTATAGATAATGGATAGTGTATATTGCCAGTATGTCAGTGTAAGCATGCGCCTGAGTGCCACATTTCTGAATATGTCTTTTCCCACTTACTCATCGTCACTGATCGATTGTTAGGTTCTTGTATTAAATTGGAACAATTTTACATTGCGTTACGATATGGATCATATGTAGCGTGGATCTGCACATTGATTGAGGTGAAAATTATGATTGTGTTGCGGAACCTGCAAATATTGACCTATTTCAAAGATATTTTGCACGTTTAATAACGAGGTCCAGTGACAACTTTTCCACATTATTGGAATTTCTTTTTTTCACCCCACCCTAGTGAACAAATTCTAAGGTCGGCGTTCACGGTTCAACTTCTGAGATTCAGATCGAGTTCTAGGTCATTTTTTCCCCAAACTGGTTGGTTCGACTTTTAAGAAATTTGAGTTCTAATGAGTTTGAGTACCACTTTGAGGTACTCAAAGGTGTACACACACACACACACACACACACACACACACACACACACACACACACACACACAGCGACCCCTGCCAGCTAGCTTCAGTGAATCCCCCATCCCCCTCGGCGGTGTCCCAACGCCCCCTGGTGGTGGGGGAGTGTGT
>JABFEA020000138.1:5508010-5518850 GCA_019775915.2 Cyphomyrus plagiostoma | reverse complement strand
ACAGACCCCTCCATGATATCTAAGTGGGAGAACTTGCAAAATCGCAAGGTGTTCAAATACTTATGTTCCTCACTGTACATAACCACAGGCATACACACGCTCAGGCACAGACAGACACAGCTGGAACCTTGGATGATCAGTTCAGCATAAATAATAGGAGGAGAAGCAAAACGATTCATTTAACTGACAGATTAATTGTAATGGTGCATAAATCCTGGAAGCAGATAGCAGTAAGGAGCCTGCAGAGGGCTTATTCTCCAATTTGTAAACATGAATATTTAATTAAGGAGTGATAATAAAGAAGCATTAAATATGCGAGTGAACAAGGCTTCAGCGTAGTGTGGTGGCAGAGTACGGTTATGATAGGGCTGTTTCAGGCACACTTTATTTATCCTGACTGCTGCAACACAAAGCAAAGCAAAAAAGAGGGAGACTTCATGCTGGATTAAAGGTTTAAAAGCTGCACTTCTCGCTACCACTGATCTTATAATGCGATATATGGGAAGATAATTAATGAGCAAGCTGTTTACTTTAGAACCAATTACAATTTGTATGAATTTATATCACGGCTTTGTTCAGATGCTACGCATGCATGCATGGGTGAACGTATCCTGATCTTGAGATTTCGCAGAGAGGTTAGACATTATGCAGTTCGCCTTGTGCTGAGGTTTCCTGATGCCTCCCTGGCAGACACACACAGACACACACAGCACCTCATGTTACCTCACCTTAACTGATGGCTCTCTGCATGCATCATCCGTATCAGCGGCTGCTTTCACTACAGCGTTTGCTGAAGCCCTTAGACCAATGTTTCTAAACTTAGTCCTTGGGGACCCCCCCAATCCCACCCCCCCAACACACAGCCCATGTTTTTGCTTCCTCCCGGCTCGCAGTAGGACGACTGTCTGCCTCGGAACTGGGGGGGGGAGCAAAAACGGGAACCGTCAGGGGGTCCGGATTGGGAAAGACCTACTTAGGGGATGTCAGAAAAGCAAGGAGATACTCAAGTGACGAGCTTAAGTGTGGGGTGAGATACTTACCATTAAGCGGCCCTTCCGTTAAAGCATGATCTGTTGAGACACCATGACTTTAGAGTAATATAAAAAGCACTTTGTCCAGATAAAGAGCGAAGCCAGGCATGGCGATGGGAACTCGCTCATTTTCTGCTTTGGAGTTCAAGATGAGACTGAGGCAGCCTCAATAATTTAGACGAGTTCCACAAACGAAACCACAGGCAGCAGGAGCAAGGCAGGCAGGCACGGGGGGGTGAGGGACGAAGCTAGGGACCGACGGTCGGAAAGCACACGACACGGGGAGCAGGTCGGACCCCCCCACAACGGACACAAGTCTAACGGATGTTCACTAGCCTCCTGAAGCCCGGAGCGAGAACATGTGGGACATACGAAGAAACTGCATCCTGATCAATCAGGGGGGGAACAAAAAATCTCTCATCCAGAAAAAGCCTGCAGCATCCATCCATCCTACCCATGAATCCGGGCTGATGACTTGAGCAGACACCCGCCGAATCCACGGCTTTTCCTGACGAAAGCAGGATTCTTTATCTCATGGCGGTCAGGGAGTTCGGGAGAAAAGCCGCCTGGCTGCAGATCTGATTTCTGAATAAATTACTTGGGAGAGCAGACCTCAGCGTGGCGGAGTTTAGGCAGTGGTGACCGGTGGTGACCACGACGTTGCCCATGGTGGGAGCATCATACCAACGTGACGGTAAGGAAGAACCATAAGGGAGGAGCTCAGCCTGGCGGCTTTCCGGTGCCGACGGCGGTAATTCCTGCAGACATCCTTTCAGGACACACAGCGTTATCACACCCCCTGCTGCCGAGCTCTGCTGGGCCAGGGTGACACTGGAGGTGATGCCTCCCTTTCTGTGATCTCAGGGTCAGACGCTCTCTGGGGATTTGTTCACCAAGACAACAGAGCTCTGACTCCTCACACAGTCTGATGTCCCACTCCCGCATTCCCATTTCCTCTTAAAATATGTAAACGGGGGGAAAAAAAAATTCAGAATTTCTACCGGTTACAGTGCTTGTGAAAGTGGCCAAACTAGAGGTGGCCAGTGCAGCTGCGGGTGGTTGGTGGGGGGGCATTCAGGGAACAATAAGCCTCCAGGAAGTGCCCCCCTGCCGGGGGCATCCTGCAGACACACACCAGCAGGCAGTGAGCACAGCCCCTAACCTCGATTCCATGGGGCCTTTACACTGGGGGGACTTAACACTAAGGCTGGGCAATATGGTTGGGAAACATAGGTCACTGAATCGATTTAATCGATATTAATAATACACCTCTAAATTACTTTTTAAAAGTCAGGACAAAGTCAAAATGAATTATGGTTTCATTTATTCGCATCAATATTTGCCAAATGGAAAACATAAAAAGTGCATCTCTGCTGAAGAAAATATCCAAGTGCCTGAAAAGTAAACAAATATTTTAAGTATTTAACTATTAGACTGTTCAGGTAAATACTAATATTAAAAATAAGACGTCGCATAACATTTTTTTCCAGTGCTGTTTTGTTTCTCCGCTGAACTGTTTCACATGAACCAAAGATACAAAAAAAAAAAAAAAAAATTACAAGAACTACCTGCCTGATTTGTAGCTCAGACGTCTGCTCGCGTGCGGCATTTCAGACCAGAGGTGACAGTTCCTCAGAAAGACCTTGCATCACATCAGTCGCTCGTCAATACCAGAAGACGGCTTGCCTGCAGTCAGCCCATCGGAATTAAAAACACGTCGAAGAAGCGCAAACCCATGCGCTGTTAATTAGGACCGCTGATGGTTTTTAAATGACGGGACGTCTCTTTGATTGAAGCAGCATCTGTTCTTATGAAATGGCAGCGGAAATTATGGTTACGCCCACGAACAAGAGTCTGTCCAGTCACAGCTTGTGGAACTGAAGAGGTGAAAGTCATAAAATAAATCTTATAATAATGTTTTGGTGAAAATGTGGTTAAGTTGTGCGAGGAAAATATCTGAGACGATGCTTAAAAAACACAGAATTACGAGACCTGCAGTTGAGGTCTTGAGTAAGACAGTAAATCTGTACACGAACAAAATGCCCAGATTCACACTGAGAATGACAGCCCCCCCATTTCCAGCCTGTTAAGTGGAAGGACACAGGACTCCCATAAAAAAGGCTTTCTGGAAATCTACAGCGCCATCATTAATGAGCAATTCGCGCTTGAGACAAACGATCCGTAACGCATTTGCTGCAAAAGTCACTTATAAATTGAGAGGCCCTGCATAGATCAGAGGGGTTTTCCTCGTAAAAATACAGTAGACGGACCTTTTATACGAAGGCCTGAACTTTTCTGCCTGTCAGGTAAGATAAAGGGAAATAGGGTCTGTGATGAGTTTCATCATAAAAAACAGCCCAGTGTCACCTGCGGACATCAATGCCCCTCAGTGATGGGTTGTGCTAGGAGCCTTATAGGATAATTCCCATTTTCAGTCAACGAGGCAGAGCTAACACTGGATCAGATGGTCACATTTCTTCACATGGAAACATCCAAGCATCAAGCTATCAGGACGATAAGTGTCACAGTAATGGATGGGGGAACCAGCAAGACGCGGAGGAATTTCGGTGCCCCGCTTTTACCTCAGGATTTAGGGTTATTTGATGCAGGTTTAACCAAAGACTTGTCATTCCACTCTAGATTCTGTGATATACATATTCATATTTTTGCACGGTTAGTAAAAAACACGACAAGATTCGGCTGAAAAAAAATGAGCCGATTGGCTATAGAAACAAATTTCAGGTCGAAATATCGAGCATGAACAACAAGAATTCTACAGAAAACATTAAAATAAGGGACAATTATTTTCCTCTTTTGGTGAAGCATCCAACTCAAAGTGTTCATAAAAACACCATAACTATGAACTACTAACTCTGCTGCAAGCAGTCAGTTATTAGGATGCTAATTACCCTGCATTACCCTCCCTGTAAAGCCGGCCTTGTGTGCAGCCACCGTCACAGGACACTGGCCCTTTAAGAGGTGCCCACATCACCCTCTGTATCTCAGCACATTTGGTCTCCTAAACCGAGAGACAGTGATGAAGCTGGTGTCCCTAATCGCAGAGTGAGGACAGTACCTGTGGAGCTGCAGAGGCAGAATAAAAATAAATAAAATCTCACTGAAGGAAAACCCCAAGATTTTCTAAGTGTCATATATCCAGACATTTGGACTATAATTAAGTGAAAGGTTTTGATAAATCCACAGTGCAGTAAAACAGGCCGCTCATGTGCACTACACAGGACTGAATTAAATTAATTCTGATTTGATTTAATTTATGGTTACAAACCTCATTTACATGCATTAATCTACATCAGAAAGGGAGTTTCAGTTCAATAACCTGTTATTCACTTATTGCAGAATCAGTGACTCACTCATACGGCTTCCAGGGAATGACTCGAGCGAGGGCAGGAGACCACATGCCAGCCAACCACACAGCAGTCACCTTCGCTGGCCATGTGTGGTAACGGACGTGAATAAACATCCATCAGGTATCACTTCATGGACACCAATGGCAAACCGTGCAAATTTGTGCTATTCACAAACCTTCCTTGAATTTTGATTGGCATTAATCCCAGACAATACTGATTTATGACGGATTTTATATTTATTTATGCAGACTGCTAACCTCAGTGACATCTCTGTTAGCATTGACAGGCCACCAGTGGATTGATTAACAGCCAGAATTAAAATACAGAAATCTGCCTTTTTATCAACACCTTTTGCCCTCGGCAGGTTGTCCGGCCGTGTGGACATCTCATGCTCAGCTATGGACTCATCTGCAGTGGCGCGGTGAGAGGTCAGTGTTTGCTAACCCTAATCTTCGCCAGCTGCTGCCAAAATCCGACACATCCCAACTGTGTGAATCGTGAACACAAAAATAAGTGTGTACACACTCACTCTTTGATGCAGACTCGACCCCATCTGCTCTGCATGCTGCCCATAGCGCACTGTCATTGGGGCCATGTTAAGCCACCAGGGACGGTAAACTTAACTGACACACATACAAACATAGCCAGAAAAGGAAGTCCCAACAGCAAGGGCTTGTAAGTCGACCCAAGATCGTATCACCAAATGTTCTTGATGACAGTTATCAGTAAAATATATAGTCATTTATTGTAGAGTAAGTACACTCAAAACAATTCTTATGCGAGATATGATGTTTTCAATTAATATTTTTGATTAAACTTTTGACTAATATTTCATATGAGATGGGATGATATAAACTAAATAGCTTAAAAGATTCTTGAATCTGATTTATCTTGTGATCTGGCGTCGTTTACAAACCGTGCAGACTCAGCTTGCCGGTGTGGAACATCAACCCATCCGTTTCCCTGACCTGCACGTCCCTCCTGAGCTGTGCCAAGCCGTCTCTCCCGGGGAGCCCAGGATGGGACACGCGGGGCGTGCGAAGAGGCTCGCACTCGCACAGAGCTCCCGGCAGAGTCTCCCAGGACCAGCGGCTCCGACCCGTGGGTGGAAGCCCGGGAAGCTTGCAGAGATCCTGCTGGACCCACCCCGAGGAGCCTGGAGGTGTAGCTCAGATCTGCAGCATCTCCCACCAAATCATGCTGCTTTGAAGCTGCACAAGTTCTCAAAAATACATGTGCGTCCACTTATCTGAGCACCATACACAGAAGCTAATACAAAGTGATTCATTACACTTAAATGATATCCAGAAAACAACATAGACACATATCAACATCTAAACGCTTATCACAGTCACATTTATGCCTGACTCCTACTCCAGGCAGCTCAGGGTACATCCTGGACAGGATGCCAATCTGTTGCAGGGGACACATACACATACATACATAAGGGCAATTTACATACATTTTCCAAACCACTTATCCTTCTGGGTTGTGGGGGGTCTGGAGCCTATCCTGGAAGCTACAGGCATGAGGCGGGGAACGACCCAGGACGTGGGACCAGCCCTTTACAGGGCACACGCACATATGCTCCCCTGCAGGCAATTTAGTAACTCCAACCAATTAGCCTCAGCATGTCTTTGGACTGTGGGGGGAAACCGGAGTACCCGGAGGAAACCCCACAACGACACAGGGAGAACATGCAAACTCCACACACGTGACACAAGCGGAGACCAGAACCCAGGTCCCAGAGGCGTGAGGCAACAGTGCTAACCACTGCACCACCATGCCGCCCCCGTGGAATTCACAGACACCAATTATCCTGAGTGCACGTCTGTGGGAGGAAACAGGAAGACCAGAAGGAAACCCACACAACATGTGAAGATCAGGCAAACTCCACACATACCATTCAAATGCCAAACCCTGTGGCCCCCTGAGCCAGTCAGCTGCCCTAAAAAAAAAAATCATATGTGATATCTAAGAAGGCAATTATCTTTAGAGAATAACCAGCTTAAGGCGTCTTGTCTATGCAATTAAAAGCCGGAAAAAGAAGAGTGGCAAGATGAAAACGCGTAACATGATATTGGTGAGAATAATTTTCCCACAGAAATGGGCAGGGGACTCGAACTGGTGACCTTCCCATCGCAGGCACAGAGGTCCAGCCCACTGAGCCACAAACTCCACCACCTGGAAACAGCCCCCGCCCCCCCTCAATAACGGGGCCTCATTTTTCTCTGCCCATATCATTTCCATTTTCTGTAAATTAGCCGATGCTCATATTCAGAGTGACGTACGACGATGCCCCAAAAGATTCAACATTCCTGACGCTTATGATTTGGGGTCTGACCCTTAAGGTACGCCACTCAGGGACCAACCCCGAGGGCCGTTTCTCCAGCGATGGCAGCTGAGCTGATATGAAGGGTGGATTTTTAAAACCTTGCTGTGTCATTCGTGGCTCTTTCAGCTCGTTTCATCACTTTTACCTCCCGTTGGACTGACCAAGCTCAGCCACATGCAGAGGACGTCATGCAGTGCAGTAAAGACGCTACCATGTCAGATGTATTCTATTCTACTCTTACGAGCCGCTCCTGTATCCTATTTCGGTATTTTATTTTGTGCTACTCTGTTATTGTATTGTACTGCCGTGTAATTTTTTTTAATTGTACCTGGCTGCTATGACACCTTTATTTCTCTCAGGGGATTAATAAAGTTGTCTATCACACCAAGACATTGGGCACTTGAAATGGGTTATATCAACGCAGCCTTCATTAATATGTCTTGTCATAAGATTAAAGTAAAAGTAATCCTGTGATACCAGCTCATGCTCTGCCTTATCTTTGAGCTCAGGTATTAACCTGCAGCTACCAAATGTGTGTGTGTGTGTGTGTGTGTGTGTGGTGGTGGGGGGGGGGGACTTTCCTGGGATCAACAACTTGAAACAACTTAACAGTGGCGTTAAATACAGCCGTCTGGGGCCAAACTTTTCAAAGCTAACAATAGGATATCACTCAGTTACCTGCATGTAAATCACCTGGGAACAGGTCCGGCATTTCACACTGAGATCCTACTTGGCGTAGTGTGGTTTTAACGTGGTTTTAAGTACAGCAATAAACCAGTACTCAGAGTAGTATGACTAATCACACTGGAAACTTCCAAGGATATGGGCAAACCGTGTCACTAGAGCCTGTCCACAAAAAGGGATCTGTAACGGTATGCAAACAGCCACGAGCGCGCCGATAAAACACAACGTCTTCCAGAATGTTCCGCTTCCCTCTGAACTTCCAGGCAAGCGGCTGCTTGTGCGGCTCAGATGACGAATGCCCCCCCCTCCACCCCACCCAGCACGCTCGTCCGTTTACAAACGGCACCCAGGTAAGCCGGACGCTGATCACCGGGCTCTCGGGGCGCCTACACCGCTCCCACCCACGGTGTCGACTGATGCCTGTTAGCGGCAGTGTGACAAAAGCAAGGCGGTGACACACGTACCTCCGGAGGCACAACTCAGGAAATTCCAGAACTGCATGTCTGAGGAGCGTCTGACAAGCGCGTCCGGCACCGCTCGCTTCCTGATCTGCTCCCGACGCCGCGTCCCAATCTGCAAGCTGCTCGCCTCGTCCCTCCCTCCCACCGCCAAACGGCACTAAAAGCGCAGGTAAGATCAGTACCTCGCAAACAGTGTCTGTACGTGGAGATGAGGACCTGGTGAGAGATCCTCACCGCCTGAATGAGTCAATCTGTGAGTGCCACTCACTGATCTACTTTAAATCCGGATTTTTCCCAGAATACCACTTTTTTTTCTCCCAACTGTGCATCAATCCCACATATAAAGATAAACAAACAGAAAAATATACCAAAAATATTGCAGTGATATTTTCATGGGGAAAACAAATGGAGCACACTGTGTGTGATTGTGTGAGATAGTGAGAGATATATATATCTCTCACTATATCTTAACCCCAAGAACCCGTAACAGTATAAGTCAAGTCAAAGATGGCCGGGGGAGGGTACAGAGAATTTTAATATGTGTGAAAGTTCCATGGGGACAATGTCTTCGCCCTGACCCCCGATCATGCCCAGACTGCCATGCACGACGCCCCCCAACCCCAAACGCCCACCTCGATTAACTTTGCCGGTCTATTTCCGCATCTTTCTGCTGGGGGCTGCAGGCGGAAAGTGGGTCACCTGGAGACCCGAGAGATGCCCTCAGCGACGCCGAGACTTTCTCAGGTCAGGCCGAAACCGCGGAATTACGGCGCACGTCCTGCTAGGTCTATTCAGGATATATGCAGCAGGCTAATGTTTAATAGTTATTTAAAAATGCCCAATGGTGCGAATTTCTCTCAGAATTAAACCCCGGCTGTCTATATACCGAAGCTGGAAGTGAATCCATGCGCTGCAGTCGCATCTGATAGTGAAAGCAACCCGTCCCTGGCACAGTCATCCCGCACCCGAGGCGTGAAATTTAGACATTTCTGCGAAAGGCATGCAAACTTACAATAGTGTACATGTAATGCAAAGGGACCCGTCAGGGCTGCGGAGCGGATCCGCCGCAGTGAGAGTGGGCGTCGCCATCGTTACAATTATTGCACCACAATGGAGAAACAGCGACCAAGCTACGGAGCCAAGCGGCAAAGCCGACATAGAGACCGCCACCTGGGGCCGGTTGGTCTGCCGCGGCTCGGCGGCACTCGCTACGCGGACTCGGCTCCCGATGCCAAGCGCTTCGTAGCTGTCGCCCCTTATCGCTTTGCAGCTCTGCACGCCACTGCACCTAAGCACGTACATAGTGTAACGGCAGCGTTTAGACGTGCTCAGATTAAAAGGGGGGGAAATAAACGTAGCTGGGCACCAGACCGACAAGAAAAACCGCCCGCAGTTATCACATGCTGTAAGGTTAATTATGATCACATTCAGACCAAATACATACATTTTAATCCATAAACGAATAATAAAAAACCTCGTTTCCAAACGCTTCCATTGCATTGGACCGCAAGGTAAACCGACCTTAAGTTATCCAAAACTTTTATCTCCATTATTTGAAGTGATTAAAAGCTGATGGCAGCCGCACTCACCTTATTCTGACAGGCAGCTCTCGCACTCAGAGCCCGTGCTATCCTGTCCGGTCCTTCGCAGCACTGCCGTTAAATCCCATTCATTGGGCGCTCCGGCTCTGCTCAGCATTCAGCGCTGCAGGACTGCATCCCGGGCCGGCCGGTCCAACATGGCTGACGGTGCGATACCCCGGCCAGCAGCAGTCTCTGACAGACCTCACAAGCGAAGTGGAGATTCGGATCTCTGCCAAACCCAATGTGCCGTGGTGGGCAGCAGACTATATCTCATATCGTCCATTTAATCGGCAGATGGAGATTTAACATCACAGCGTTCGGCGGCACCGCGCATGGTTTTGGATACGCGGCAAGTAGCAGCTCTGTATCTAATTTATGACCCGAGTTTAATAAATAATAAATAAAAAAAAAACAGACGTGGATTAATGCATTGACTGTCCTAGACTATAGCCTAGGCCACAAACCTTACTAATAAAACAGACGCACATATGTGCATGACTCATACGTCACATCTTACAAGTCCAAAATAGCCGCTATTGTAGCGAAATAATGTCACTATGTTCAAAATACTCCCCGTTTCACCCGATAATATTTCACTGCAGTACTTGAGTTTAGTCCATATTTGTACTCATGCTGCCTTTAAGTTATTCGTACTGACTAAAAAAAGTTAACTCTTCCACAATATTTAATTAACTGGCAGACTTGCTGAATCTCTTTCAAAGGAAACCCCTAAGGAATTTAATTTCTCTGTCTCAGTATAAAGTCAGGGCCAATGTCCTAGTTTCATCTGGTTGACATTCTTCATTTTCCGATGTTACCAAATTAGAGTCAAAGTGTAAAAAAAACGTCTTGAGCAGGGCTAAAAGAGCTAAAGCCTATTCATAAACTGTCCAACTGTTGGCCTTACAGGGAAACAGAATTTGACTTTAGTGCAGAGAATAGCCCTTGATTTGCTGCGCTCAGGCAGTATACTGCTGTTAGATTAGATTAAATTAATTTTATTGGTCCCAGAGGGAAATTCTTGTGCATGCAGCAGCAAGTACGCAGATCTCAAACACACATTTAGTTGCAAACAAGTAAACAGTGTTAACAATTTGATAAGTACACTATACAGATAAAACCCATAAACTATATATGACATATTAATTGAATAATAAATATTAATATAAATAATAATGAGCGGATAGTAATGTGTGAGTAAAAAACAAATAGCAGCAGACATTTTCAATTGGAGTGACAGTAGTAAAATTATGGGGCTGACCCCCCGCCCCCCCCGGGGGGCAAGTGCGGGGGGGGTGATTGTGGGGGGGGGGGCCGCCCGCCGGCGGGGGGGGGGGGGGGGGGGGGGGTGGGGGGGGGGGGGGGGGGGGGGGTGGGG
>JABFEA020000138.1:5496256-5507910 GCA_019775915.2 Cyphomyrus plagiostoma | reverse complement strand
CCACCTCCCACCAAGTTGGGCAATTCTGTGGTTTTTATTTTTCTTCCCCCCCCCCCACCCCCAATATTTATTTCTGGATTTCTGGTTATGTGCCTGGCCAGGAGGGGGCGTTGTGGTGTCTAATGGCAGCAGGTAGATAACACTGTGGTGGAATGGTGGACCCCCTGGATGGTGACTGGTCTCAACGGCTCCCTGTTATGCCAGAAATCAGTGACCAGCTCTTTTGTCCTGCTCATGTTAAGCTGCAGGTTGTTCTCCCTGCACCACAAGGCAAAGTCCTCTACTGGTCCTCCGTGCTCAAATTCATCTCCATTGCTGATGAATCCTACAATGGCAGAGTCATCTGAGAACCCCGGTAGATGGCAAGAGCTGGTGTTTTATTGGACGTTTGATGTATAGAGGGCAAACGGGAAGGGAGACATAGCAGGCAAGCAGGAAAGATCCCTAAGTTGCCCCAGTATTACTCACCACATCTCTGACACACAGACCAGGAGCTTTACCAACTGCCGTCTATTAATCAGGTCGCCCCTGATCCAGGCGACCGTGGGCCCATCAGAGTTTATTTTTTAAAAAATCAAACATCTATCATCAGATGGTCTAAGCTTTTGTATTTGTCACTCTGGGCTTCATACCAAAAATTTGTCTGCCAGTATCTGAGCATTACTTGCACAATATGCGTGAAGTACAATATAAATGGCCACATAGAAAATGCAGTTGCTTTATAGGATGTTTTCTCCCATTTTCTGTTAACAGTGCCATCTAGTGGTCATCCCCCAAAGATATATTTCCCCCCAAAAATGATCCTCATTTCAAGTAATGAGTTTTATTTGTCACATGTGCACAAGGTATATAATGAAAAGCAGCAAAAAATATGATTACTCTGCCTTCTACAAGAGATGCAATACATCTACTGGAAACTGACCCCAGACCCCAGCATTGCATTCATTAGCTAAAAATCCCTAAAACCTTTTCTATTTGTTTTGTATGGTAGTGCTAAAAAACTACAGGGACAATATACTGTAGCATCATAGATGAGTGGAAGAGGCAGGAAGGTGAACACATAAAGGAAGTATGATGTAAAGAAGGATAATGTTCTTAAATGTCTAAAAAAACAAACAAACAACTGAGGTTGTGTCCTGCGTTGCTGAGTGATATTCTCACAGCACCAGGGGAAGATGGCGATCACAGTCCTTCTGGTGGGCTGCAGTGAGGGTGACCAATTGGGTCACCAGCGTGTGGGTAGATAGTCCCACCAAACTATTGCTCTAAGGGCGCAGGGGGGTGGAGCAGGTCTTCTTCATCAGCAGTCACAGTTAACAGACTGCGGCCTCAAAGTTCTGCCCCTGGTTGCTGAGTAGCTCCTCAGGGGCCCCAAACCTGCAGAACAGCTTCTCCACCTTCTCGGCTGCTGATGGGTCTAGCGCTGCATATACCTCTGCCACGCTGCATATACCTCTGCCACGCTGCATATACCTCCGCCACTTGCTACGAGGACATAGCAATTGCTCAACTCGGTGGTGGGGAATGGTCCCAGTATGTCCACTCCCAACCTCTCCTTGGGGGTGCCAGCATGAAGGAACTGAAGAGGGGCCTTGGAATGGTCCTGGGGCCCCATCCCAGAATAGTGCAGGCATTACATCAATGGACATGATTCTCTGTGTCCTGACTGCAGCATGCCCAGTGGAGCTGTTGTCGGAGCCATTGGAGTGTCATCCAGGCCCCAAAGGGTCCAACTACATGGGGCCTATGCATGGTGGCAAGGATGTGCTTCCTCGAGGAGCTTGGAACCAGAGGACCTGCCTGGGGACTTTCCTGTCCAGCGCTGGTAGAGGATGCATCACGCTCAACCAGACTGGTCCACTGGGAACAATAGGCCTTCATGGTAGGATAAGTGCAGAATATGACCTCCCAGGCCTCTGTCCTTGTCAAAGGGTCTGCCGCATTTCAAGGCTTGAATTTCCATCACTGTATTACTGGGAACCACAGCTGCTGTGGCCTGAGCTGGTCCTGTGGCTCCCCCAGGTCTCGCTGCTGGTGTGATGCTGGCAGTTGCCTTCTGCGGGGTCAGGAACCAGCTTGGCCTCCCCTATGCTGGTTCAGCTCCCGTCACCCTGAGGCAGTGACAGCAGGCCTCTGCCTCCCAGGGTCTGCAGGACATCCGCATTGCCATGGAGCAGGCCCTGCCCGCTGCTGGATGCTGAAATTATATGCTGGATTGGCTCGAGTCAGCAGGCCACTTGTTCCTCAGGCTCCTGGAAGTTGAGGAGCCAGGAAAATGACGTGTAGCTGGTCCTCAGGGACAAGTAGGTGTGATAGAGGCAGGCCGAAGAGGCTTCAGGCTCACAACCAGCGTGTGGGTAGATTGCTCCGCTAAACCATTGCTCTGAGGGTGCAGGGGGGTGGAGTGCCTCAGTTCAACCAATCCATTGAGTATAAAGAGTTACAGTCACAAAGTACTCCACTGATTGGTTGAAACAAAATCTTATTCTGGATTTTTACTTCCTGGAATTGAACTATCCACCTCTGCCCACAAGTTCAACATTTTGCCCACAGTTATATCTTACAAGAAAGTCATCTACAAGATATTGCTGGATGACCTCAGAGACGCTGGAAAGTCACTTACTAACATGGCAAACCAGGTGACGCCCCTTAAATATGAGCATGCTTACCAGGCCCATTTGCTTAGTTATCAGAACATCTGTGATGCTGAGGCAGGGGTTTATGGCCAGAAGACCTTCAGGGAATTTATTAGGAAAGACAGCAAACCAGCTCCTTTTGGTGACTATGCAGGACTGGCCCCCCGGTGGCAGCTGAGAATTCTACCACTGAACCACCAAAGCTGCTTCCTTATGCCACTGCAGTCTGAGAACTCATGATGTACACCTTGCCTATTCATCTTCCATACATTACTCCTCATCCATTAAGATGCTTTTTTCCCCAGAATAATATGATAGATGTAAATATTTACTAAATATGCTGTATTGCTATAACCAGTAGTCCCATAAACATCTTCACTGTGACTCTTTGTTGCGTGGATTTCCTCCTACTGTCCAAAGACAGTGAATTGTTCTGTCTATACTGTGTGTGTGTATGTCCTGTGATGGACTAGGATGCTTTGCTGGGTGTTCCACTGTCTGTACCCTCTGCGGTCTGGGACTGGCTCCAGGTTTCATATAACCCTGAACTGGATAAGCACTTTGGAAGTTGGATAAATATTTTATGATTTTTTTTTTACCTTCAAATTACAAAAAGACAACACCATTAATTACCAAAGTAAAAACAGAAAACAAAAGCTTGTAAGTCTCAATTTTACTTCTTGATCAGGCAGGTAGACAGCGGTGGCACGATGTGCAGATGGTGACGTGTTTCTGCTGCCAGCAGTGTAACATCAACACCAAATAATAATAATGCTTCCCAGAAATACCATGGAACTTTCTAGCAAGTATTTGCTTGAAATTTGCCAGAATGGTGATGTGGACTCTGAACTTAACTTCTGTACTGTCTACCTGGGTAAGGGTTTAGAAGTAGTCACCCTAAATCATGCCTGCTTTGTGGATATGAGACCCCTGATGACCATTGACAAAGATGTCCCTGCTCAAGTGGTGGAGAGTTCAGGCCCAGAAAGTAAAAATCCAGAGCAAGATTTTGTTTTGACCAATTAGTTTGATACTCTGTGACCAGAATTGGGTAATGCAGGTCCAGAGAGTACAAGTCTATACCGGGATTTTGTTTCAACCAACCAGTTGAGCACTCCATGACTGTGACTCTTTATACTCAACTGGTTGGTTGAAACAAAATCCTTGTTCAGAATTGTACCCAACGCTGACTGTGGCTGTGACTCATTATGCTCAAATGTTCAGTTGAAATAAAACTGAATTTTTACTTTCTGGACCTGAACTATCCACCTCTGCACTGATCAGAGATACGTTATGTTATATCATGACCAAAGTCACAGTGATCTACCATGAAATGGTAGAGTTTCCTACGTAAGAGTTGGAATGTGCTTCACAAAGAACCTCTCAAGTAAGGCCGTATAGCCTATGAATGGAACCATGACCGTGTCATTTTCCCTGTAGCCTGGCAGGAACGTGACAAACAGTGCTACCCAGCCTGTGTTTCAGGGGTCTGGGGAGGCACATCCACACGCTCTCTAATATTTGCCTCTCCTGGAGCCAGGGCCTCCACCTGCTCATCATCCAAGTCTGGGTAGATAACCAGGAAGGTGGAAGTGAGGAAGGCCAGGAAGGAGGCTCCTGACGCCACTATGGGAATGACCCTCACGCTGTCAATGGCATCCACCACAGAGCCAAGTGCTGAGGCCACCAGAATCTGTGCCACGTACACTTGACAGGTCAGGATAGCACAGTCAATGCCAAAACCTCGCTTGGACTTTCCGGGACTGTGACGGAGGTACTGTATAAAAAGGACCAAAGAAATCAGTTAGTCTGTGTTAATATGAGAAACCTCTCACTTAAGTTTGATTTTTTCAGAATCGATTATAGATAGTCGCACCTCACTGAGTTCATGATATTGGCCTAGCAGAGCGTAGGGGCTGTAAGACATGCTCATGGATAAAATGCCCATGGTAGATATCATCGCCATGGATACATAAACATTTGGGAAAATGCCCATTGTGGCCATGCCGATGGAGAATCCCAGCGTGCCCATAATGTAGATGATCTTGATGCTGAGGTCAAAGAGGTCCAAGAACTTTTGGAGCAAGGCTATAAAATGGATAAATCAAATCTGTTTAAAGCAGCACATGAATGAGTGTCACACTGAATGAATGATGACCACAAATAGTCATGTGCATCCTACAAGGTTAACCACCTGAGCAAATGGCAGCTGTAGCAGCGTACATGGCCAATCCCCAGCAACCCATCTGGACACCTTGGCGGTAGTCCAGTAGGGCGGTTGAGTTTGCAGTAGCCTGGAAATGAAAAGATAAAATATTATTTGTTTATATATACGTATATATAGCTCCAAACATATTTCTCAACAATGTTGTATTAAGGTTATGATAACATGGGGAAAATATGTTTACCGAAGGATCTCCATCGTAGACAACTTGACCCATGAAGTCCGTGTAGAAGACGGCCTGAGCGGTTAAGGAGAACCAGGTGAGCAGATGGCAGAGGCAGAGGCGGCGCAGTGCTGAGGGCATCGTGAGCATCGAGAGCCAGATCAGGCGCACGCTGGTCTCAGGTTCCTCCTGCTCCTCACTTCCAGCGCTGGAGGCGGAGCTCAGAGTGCGGCGACTCCTCAGCTCGCAGATATCATCCACGCTACGGGACAGCTTTACTGGCATGCCCGCTCGCCCATGCCGGATGTTGCCGCCCGCCCTGCAGTGGCAGGACAGCGTGAAGGAGGTCTGCCTGTACAGAGTGTGGCAAAGTGGCCTCACAGGATGGCTGGGGGTTAAACCAACATTGCCACGCAAAGCATGGCTGCCAGGAATGTGTTTCAAACCAAGATCTCTTGTAGAAGGTTTGGCTTTTGGCTCTTCCATTCTGACCATCGCTTTCTCCTGAGATTCCTGCCGTGAGGGAGACCGAGTGAGTTTCTCCTGGTTACTTTCATTACTTCCAGGGTGACTGGCTATTCCCTGGTCCGAGAACCTCAGATCCCGAAAGATGGACAGTTCAATTTCTTGATGGAAGACACTTAGACGATCTAGATGCATAGTAGCGTCAACTGTGGTCAATGCGGAGTCACTTTTACTCCTTATGAGGCGGCTGACTACATCTCGCTCAGAGCAGCTGTCCCTACAGGGTTGGTGAGGCTCATCTCCAGCGAAGATGTCCAGCTGCGGACCTTCTGCAGGGGACACGCTGTCCTTCTCGTCCTCTGGCTGCTGGCCCCAAATCCGCTCTTTAATGCTGAACAGATGCAGCACCACTGCGATAGTGAAGAAAACAGCAGCGAAGAAAAACAGGATCTGCTCTCGTGCCTTGAAAGCCAGAGCCCAGAAGGTTGTGGTCCAGTCTACGCCTCCAATAATGTAACCCAGGGCTCCTCCCAAGCCTGTACATACAAGTTGTAAAGTTACTGGTGAATACCAAGCGAATACTATCAGTCAACTCACTTTGGAATGGCGTTTTAATGAAAAAACTAAACACCAAAATGCCTGCAAGCAGTTAAAACATCCCCTAGTTTATAATATTCCTCTTATAGAAATATTACTTTATTACAAAAATAACCATATGGAATGATCTCACATCACAGAATTACAATAAACAAAAAATAATCTTTCTGAAATGTGGTTGGTATTAGTGGGCGTTAGCTTAGTATTTCACTAATGTGAAAATATTTAACAACTGTTAAATCCTTAAGGGCTTTTGTATGATTAAAATGGGAGTTTTGTTTATTTTTAATGACCAGAAGTGGTGAATGCCCTGGGAAATGTAACGGCGAAGCTTTGGCGTTGGTTTCTACGTGGTCGTACCATCTACCCAATGCTGCACTGACTATTTCCCCGTAATGACTGTGTGTCTCTGGGCTGCTCCAAGTGGGGTGACCAGGCTGAGGGGGACACATACCGCCGCTGAAGGCATGGGTGTTGAGCGCTACGTCCTGCTCCTCGGTGTCGGCTACATCCAGCAGGTAGGCCCGAATCGGCCCGTCAGAACCATCCAAACAGAAGTCCAGTATCACAACTCCTACCACTGTCAGAATGAGACCTGTCAACTGCTTGTTTGGCACATCCCCCACAGACAGACCTGCAGGCAAGAGCACTCTTCTGTAAATGAAGGATGGTATCCATCCATCTTCCACCACATTACCATCATCAGGATCATGAGTGAAGGCTGGAGCCTATTCCAGGCAGCACTGGGCACACAACCAGGGACAAGACTGGACAGCCAAACAAACCACGATGATGGAATCAGTACCATTATTCATCATATAACTTATTTATTCAGCAAGGCATCGTTAAGAGTGAAAATGGGGCTAAATTCCTTTAATTCAAGTTCTTAAAAAAGGGAGGGTAAAAACCTGGTGAAAAAGTGGCTAAACACCTTTAATTCAAACAGAATGAAAGTGTAGCTGTTCTCCCAGAAGGAATTATCTGCACTTCAGTTCATGCTTCAGCACATCACTTTCAGTTCAGTGCACAAAATGAAAACAGATGAACACCTTTCTTGACAGGTGCAGAAACGAAATTTACAACTATATGTTCAACACGCAAAACATAATGGTAATTGTGGCTGTGAGATTGTAACCCAGATTATCTTTAACAGTCACAATCAGAGGTTTGGAGACATTTGGATTTACCAATTAATTACACCAACACTTCACAGAATATTGTTGACAGGACCAAAACTGTTGTCACCTCCATTATACTGAACTTGGACATGTTGCAAATACATCCAACGTGATAACTTGACTGAGACATCATCTGAGTATGTCCCACAGCCAGGCAGAAACAGCATCTGCAAGTTAGTCTCTACATGCCATTTAAGCAAGTTAAGCAACAGATAGGTGACCACACTCGGTAGTAGAGAACACAAGATGTAGTTCATTATTCTTATGATTCTTATGATGTTATAATTTTTGAAATCTTAAGTGCTATACATTTGTTTACAATGTGCATACAAGCACGTCTTCTTAATCGTTCATGTTGACCGATGCATTGCCTTTGGTTTACAACTTTTCCTCATTGTGTTTGCAGTTTTACTAATGAATATTCTCAGATCAAAATCTGTTTTCCCTACTGTACTGAAATTGCATTGAACCGTGACTCAAAACTGGAGTTTGTATCGAAAAGTGAATTTTGTGAACAGTTACATCCCTAACGGTAAACATAAAAAAAAACGTGAAAATGGCCCTTTATCATCGCGTGTAAAGCGGTAGAAAGACAATTATTTAGTTTAATTTTAATTTTATTTCAGACCAATAAAACCACTGAGGCTCAAAACAGTGTATCATATTGCCTGGTACCTGGGTTTGTCCCAGAAGCAGTTTAACCATGTGATTCAAACACAATGACATGGCAAGCAGATAGTGTCCTGAAGAAGCTGGAACCTGGAATACTGGAGTACAGCATAGGTAACCATAGAAACAAACCAGGGAAACTCCGGAACTATGAAACTATGAAAACACACCTATTAGAGAGCCATTGAAGAATAGCGCCAGTCCCACTAAGATGCCCAAACAGAGTGCCAAAATGAAGGGTCTTCTGCGACCCCATCTGCAGGTGCATCCATCGCTGGCCGAGCCCAGCAGTGGGGTGATGATCAGCCCGAGGACAGGGCTGAGGAACCACGTCAGGCTGTAGAACTGATCCGGAAGTCCTGGACGGGGGGAGGCCACACAAAAGCAGAGTCTCTTAGGGTGAAATCCCAAAGGAGCAGATGCAATAACCAATAATAAATATCGCTAATACATTGTGGATTTTCCTGCCGACACGCCAGTTCATAAGCTCCATCCAGCACACGCCATGGGGTTTTCTGCAGCGTCATTTGAAAAGCTGCAGACTACGAGATTTTGAGTTTTAATCTCAAATCATTTTATTTTCAATTTCCTTACCATTTCAGGTGCATTCTGTCTCCCTGTGTTGTAGCTTTCCTCAGAATCTGACAGTGTATGTACCTCCTAAGGAACAAGTATCTCTGGTATGGTGGACCCCTGCTGTGCACTGCCCTGGACAGGCCGCCAGTCCATCACAGGACACATGCCTACACAATTCCTTCAGCTGCCTGTCCATGTGACTGTGGAGTGCTGCAGGGCACTCGTGCGACACAGGGAGAACATGCGCACTCCTAACACACACAGAAGCCAGAATCCTAGGGGGGCGAGGCGATAGTTCTAACCGCTGAGCCACTGTACTGCATAGGATACATGGCTAATAAAATAAGCACCATGTAGCCACAAGGAAACATTTGAAAAAGGTACAGGAGAATGTCCATGTAGCTAAACAAATATTAATCACCTTTAAAATATTAGACGAGGATGAATAACCCATTTGGTTACGCTACACTGTCCACCCATCAACATTATGTACAGTACTGTGCAAAAGTCTTAGGCATTCTAAGAAAATTAGGCTTAAATGCTCTTTATGTTGGAGTAAAACTGATGTTTGTCAAAGTGTCAGCTGAATAATTTCAAAAGTCACACCAGAATTTGCAGCCACCTTTCAATGCACCCAAATACTTTGACTCGACCACTACCCCACCTCTTATGGTTAAACAATAATTCACTAAGAGCCTTGAAGAGGTTCTGGCAAACCGTCAGGCAACTCAGGAGGGGGAAGCAGGGCATTACCCATGCTCTTTACAGCAGGGATGGAGAACCGTTGACCTCAACTGGGGATATAGTCAGGTATACTTTGAGAATACAAAGAATACTTTGAGGATCTCCTGAATCCCACTGATACGCATTCTTTGGAGGAGTTAGAGCTGGACGATTCTTCAGTGGTAGGGTTCCGAGGGAGGATAAGATTTGCTCCAAGTTCTTGACAACTCTTGATGTTGTTGGGCTGTCTTGGCTGACACTCCTCTTCAACACTGCATGGATGTCGGGGACAGTCCCTTTGGATTGGCAGACCGGGGTGGTGGTCTCAAGCTTTGAGAAAGGGCACTGAAGAATGTGTTCCAGTTTCAGGGAGGTCAAACTCCTTGCCCCCCCCAGGAAGGTCTATGGCTGGGGTACTGGAGAAGAGGGTCTGTCTATTGGTGGAACCTTGGTTTCAAGAGGAACAATGCAGATTCTCTACTGGCTGTGGAACACTGGACCAGCTTTTCACCCTCACAAGAGTACTGGGAGGGGCATGGGAGTTTGCCAAACCAGTCTACATGGGCTTTGTGGCCTTGGGAAAGGCATACAACCGTGTCCCTCAGAGGGTCCTGTGGAGAGTGCTTCAGGAGTATGGGCTACCTGTACAAATGGAGCGAAGGCTTGGTTTGCATGGCCAGCCGTAAATTGGACTCGTTCCCAGTGGGTATTGGACTCCACCAAGGCTGCCCTTTGTCACTCATCTGGTTCATCATTTTTATGGACAGAATTTATAGATGTAGCCAAAGGGAGGAGGGGGTCTGGTTCGGTGACGTTGGGACTGGGTCTTTGTTTTTTTCCGACGATGTGGTCCTGTTGGTGCCATCGGGTGGTGACCTGCAGCATGCACTGAGTCTGAGGCCATGGTTCTTGAACGGAAAAGGGTGGATTGCCCTCTCCGGTTGGGGGAGGGGTTACTGGCTGAAGCGGAGGAGTTTAAGTATCTCAGGGTCTTGTGCACAAGTGAGGGAACAAGAGAGCAATAGATCGACAGACAGATCAGTGCAGCGTCAGCAGTAATGTCATTCTGTCTTGCCAAAATGAGACCTGAGTTGGAAGGTGAAGGTTTACCAGTTGACCTACATTCTTACCCTCACCTATGGGTAATGACCAAAGCATGAGGTCATGAATGTAAGCAGCCGAAATGAGCTTCCTCCGTAGGGTGGCTGGGCTCCACCTTAGAGACAGGGTGAGGAGGTCAGACATTCGGGATTCGGGCTCAAAGTAGAGCCGCTGCTTCTCCGCACCGAATCAGAATCCATTTTTATTAGCCAAGTATGTTTACAAGGAATATATACAAGGAATATATACAAGGAATTTGCCTTGGTGGTGCTTTTAGAAGACATTACAGAAAACATACAACAATTAACAAAGGTATGTACAGAAAAGTAATAAACACTAGATTGGCAACTGGGTAATACAATAATTACATGGCAATTAATTTTAACAGTAGCAGTAACGATGATAATTAACCATGTAATTATGGAAATGTGTGTATGTACATAGTAATAATTGTAGTATAAATATAGAACTATATGAATATAAACTATATATATGATATAATAAATTAAAGGGCTGTTACATAGTGCAATTATTACGTAGCAGCCAAGTCAACTCTATATGTGTGAGAGTGCAATAAGTATACAGAGTTAGCAGTGTGTGTATAATGTGGAACTGTGCAGAATCTAATCGTAGAGTCAGTTTATCAGTAGTTCACCAGTCAGTAATTCTGGTCGAAATTACACTGCTGGTGGCGGTTAATTGAACGTCCATTCAGAGACTGGTTGGTTAATGAGAGACACTGCCTGAGGGAAGAGACTTTTGGCGTGTTTTCTGGTCCTGGTTCTGATCTCTTGAAGGGTAATACTTGAAAGATGTGGTGAGCAGGGTGAGATGGGTCCTCAATGATTTTGTATGCTCCTTTCCTGGTTCTGGTGATGTACAGTGTCTGGAGGGCAGGCACGTTACAGCCATTAAATCGTTCTGTGGCTGATCCAAACCAGACTGTGATGGAAGAGGTGAGGATGGACTCAGTCTACCATGGTCCAGTTTTAAGCTGCAATGATTGAGAGAGATGGTGCATTTTTGACTGCCTCAGAAAGTAAATCCCTTGCTGGGCTCTCTTTGTTATGGAGGGGATGTTGAGCTGCCATTTCAGGTCGTGGGAAATTGTCCTTAGAAATTTAAAGGATTCAACAGTGCTGACAGTTAACCCTTGTATGGTTGTGACGGCTGCCCCACAGCCACACAGTTAAGTAAAAGGGAAGTATCATTTATTTGTTTTGAGTTTTGGTTTACTTTGTAATATATTAGTTTAACGTTTCGTTTACGCATTTCTTTTGTCTCATTTGACCGGTTTGCTACATGGGGCGCGCGCATGTGGC
>JABFEA020000138.1:5478871-5493578 GCA_019775915.2 Cyphomyrus plagiostoma | reverse complement strand
TGATGCCGTCAGTGAGAATCTACCAATGGTCATGAAAATAAAGAAGACACATTGAATGAGGTGTGTCCAAACTTTTGCCCTGTACTGTATTATTTGTGCAGCAAAAAGAGGGAAGCTAACAGGCGGGTCAGATATGTGGAAGATACAGTTTAAATCCAGCAGAAAAAGAAGCTGATGTCCAGCTGTCATCCAGAAGAAGCACCTCCTAACTACCAGAGTGGCAGCATTCATGCATCAGTTAAAAGATGAAGTCACTTTGGACAAGTTGTAAGTCTTTTACTTTGGAAGCTGGTGATGAATGTTTGCACTGTAAGGGCACAGTGCACAAGCCAAATCCCCCAAAGGGGATTTGAGGCTGCCCCACGCAGGCCTTCCTCGGGAAACTGGATTCTGCTTCGTAGGGATAAAGTATCCTTAATCCAATATAACCACAGTGTATTTCATCTTAAAACAATAGCAAGCCAGGCACCTTGTAAAACCACACGAACATTTGAAATTTATTCCTGGCTATGCGCCTAGTCTGGCTGCGGGCGTATATCAAACACGTGTAGCGTTTAAGTGAAATATACAGTTTTATAATGTAAAAATAATAATAATTAAACGTAGCTTATTAGCCGACCCCACAGCTAGTCAACCACTCAGAAAAATAACGTATCAAAACAAAGTATTCAAAAACACGTGGTTTATCTCCCAAAGAAAATAAAGTCTGCTAATTTCTGCATGATGCGATAATTACAAAGTACCGAAAGTAAACATTTAAAGACTGTTAGTTAAGTATTATTTTGCTTTCCCATAAAGACAGACCCGGGTGACAGTGAAATGGCCCGTCAGTAATGTGGCATAAATAAGATATAAAATTATACCCATACTGATTAACACCCACGGTTATAATCGTATTAAATGGCGACGACTCTCATTAAATAAAACAGATTAAATAACTTATCGTTAACGTGGTCTCCGGATAGACAGTAATTAGGCCACTTAGCCCGGTCTGGAAAAGTTTCATGATCCTCAGCCGCCGATACGAGTGTTAGTTAGCGCCTCCTGCAGGTTAACAGCTTCATTACAGTCATGTGGACACATGTGATCATACATTGCATGCAGAGACGCTGAGTACCAATAAAGAAGGTAAGATGCTTACCTGTAAAGAAAAAGCAGGCCGTTTGTCTGCTTGATTATACCTGTGATCGTGTTATGCGCCTTTGCTCAGTTCATACATGATGAGCAAGGGGCTCGCGCGTGGACATGGTGATTTGCGTCACACGCCTTTGTTCAGTTCATATATGACCAGCATGGAGCGAATTCTTACATACAACATGCCGCTCACACGTGGATATGACACACTGAAGACACACCCCTTTGTTCAGTTAATATGTGATGAACGTGGGGCGACGTATTACATAGAACAGTTTATTTGAACCTTTTTTGAGCCACGGCACATTTTCTTCCATTTTAAAAATCCCACGGCACACCACCAACCAAAAATGTTACAAAATGAAATTCTGTAGCCTAGTAATGACAAAGTAGTCTCTCGATTTATTTATACTCACTCGGTGTGAAACCTGAGCCTGTTTAGATGAACACAAAGATGATATCCCGGCATGAATTGAAGGCAGACACACGAAGCTCTTCCTCAGCAGCTCTCAGTCTTTCTGTTTTTAGTTTTTATACGAGTCAGGCTTGAAAAGCTCAGCTCACACAGATGTGTCGTGGAAAATGGGAGTAATGTTGAAATAGCTTTGTTTGTTAAGAATACTTCACTATTACAGCACAGACAATCGACAATGGCATATTATTTGCAAATAATTCGATCATTTTCAAAAAAGTTTAGACCAATTTAGTGAAATTGGATAATTTCCCACGGTACACCTTACAAATCTCTAGTGTGCCGCGGCACAGTGGTTGAAAATTACTGGCATAGAACATACCTGGACACGCTTCTGCCAGAAAAGAATCAAAGTATCTTAATGTTCTGTTTTATGTATACAACTACCCACATACAGCGTTTCATAGTTTCTCTATATGTTTTTGCAACGATAGAAGGTTCTCTCAGTTTTTTTTCAAACCATTAATGGGAACATCAAATACAACAGGGTTCCTTAATCTTTCCGCACACGAACAAACATGACCGTGGAAAAATGTTCTGATTGAGGAAAAAGCCGAGTGCTGTTTTTTTTTTTTTTTTAAATAGTTCGGGCAGCACGGGCAGGTGCCCAGGCATCCCCACCCCGATGGGTTCAGAGTCCAGAGTCTCAGGAAGGTATTTATAGAAGTGGGATGGGCAGCCTCTCCGATGCTGTGCAGATTACACAGTAAAAAGTCACAATTTTACAGATATGCAAGCAAAGGGCACAGTGACTTACTGCTCAAGATCAAATGCAGGCAGGTAAAGCTGCTTCTAATTAAGTCATGTGCGCTGGCTTCGAACCCGTTTCTCTCACTCAGTCGGCCCAATTATTTGAAAATTGTCTGTGCAATTTACTATATAGAAACCCAATTAAATTCGGTCCATTCTGACGTCATTCCTACTAGTTAGAAGTGAATTAAGGATGTCTTAAATGTTCGTTTGTACTGGTAAGAACTGAATTTATATTTTGTATTTGTAGGCCCCTACTAGGCCTACTACAATGCAGGTATCTAAAATTACTATCCCTCCTACTTATTGTACTTAATGTTAAAAGGCCACTTTTTAAAGATTTAAACAGATATAAAAAATAAAATAATTTTACTAGGAGAGTAAATTCTATGTGTCGTTAGGAAGTTGTAGATACTAGTAACAGCTGTATTTGAATGTAAGAATAGAGTTTTGGATCTCTCTGATGACTAGCAAAAATGCTATTCTTACTGGGAGAAACGGAATTCTGGAAATCTAAAATACAGTTACACATAGGAAAGGCGTGTGTTTAAATGTTAAGACGGCTTGCCCTAATCGCCCGTACCTAGTTTAAATATGTGAGTGGGCCCTGCATGAGTTGACACCCCACCCTGGCTTATTCCTTGCCTTGCGCCCGTATCTTTCGTTATAATCTCCGGACCCCATCGACCCTGCATAGTACAAACGGGTGTAGTGAATGGATGGGTGGCTGTATTATCAAAGCGACGTTTTCGTGCGTAAATAGCCACGTGCGCGCCAACGATAAAATTTTGGAACCCACATTCTAAATGAGAGGGGCATTAGTTCTCTGTAAAAATTTGATCGGCAATTACAGTTCTGGTTAATTGTATCTTATCCTATCTATGTTGTCCCAGCTGTGAATGTTTTTTTTTCCCGTGCGGTCGTGTAATTATGTCTTTTGAGAAATATGAGTATTAGAGTTGCCACCCTTTCTGTATAATACAGGATCGTCCCGTAATAAACAAATAAAACGTAGTGTTCCTTTTTGAGCTAATACGGGACACAATTTCCCCCCTGTATTTTCGGATCGTGTCAACTCCCCACTCCCGGCTAAACAGTGCTGCATTCGATTGAAATCAGCAACCAATGGGAAAATGTTTACGGCTACAGCGTTGTAATATTTATATTTACTATAGTATTTATATAATGTCTAATGTATAAAAAATGTCGTTTTGAAAGAATATGTCGCTCAAAATCTGTTTACTTTTCATTTTTAAGATTTTATTATATGACAAGATCTGAAATTATACCGGGGCTGTCAATCTAGTGTTCGCTTCACTTTTGGTCAGCAAGTGATACATACATTCATGGGTATTCGCGTACACGGATAGTTTTATGTATCGGCAGCCTGCATAATGCATTACACAGGCAATCCTCAGGTTAGGAATTTGAAAGTCGGAAAAATAATACGGTACATAAAGTAATAACAGAAGTAATTACATATTGTACTGTACCTCGAGCCGACGGACTGCAGAAGTTGGGCAATATTTAGACAAGCGTCACAAAGTATTGCGTACCATTGTACAGTATTTAAGCCAAATTTTTAATACTTTAGGCTATATGGCAGGAAAAACCTTACGTAAGAACAGACTAAGGGGACTGCTCGTATACACTGAATTGCAGCCAACAAATCTTGTGACCCGAAATAAACTGTGGAAAAATCTGGGACTCTGCAATGAAAAAAAAACTTCAGGTGACTTGTCATCTTTGTACATATTAGAAAGATTTCATGACTGGGTAACACCATCCACTTTCAGCGGAGGGATCACGATATTTCATTGCAGCCACCAAATCTTGTGACCCCAAAGCAACTAAGAATAAATCAGGGACTCTGCAGTCAAAAACACTTCAGGTGACTCACCATAAATAGAAATTGTAGTCCTGGAAAGATTTAATATCTTGGGTATTCCGGTTGTCTCTGTCAAAGGGGTGACTAATTAACATCACTTTCATCAGAGTTTGTGACCCAAGTGTGGCTACTGAAGAAGCAACAATGTACCATTCATCTTCAGGCAACAATGTGCTAAGTGGGTCTTCAAAAAAACATGTTCATCGTGTTTACACAGTTCAGACAGCTGTCGCCTTACTATAGCCAGCAGTCCTACATTTACTGACATGTACCTACCGCAAATAGGGTTGCCACCCGTTCCTTTTAACAAGGGACGGTCCAGTATAATACGGTAAGGAGCATTTTACGTTCCAGTACGAGACGATCACGCGTTATACGAGACGAGTGGCGACACTAATTTTAATCGTGACAGCAAATACAATCCACTACAATACAGTAGCCTATATAATGAATCTCAAAATTGGCTGCGTCAGCCGATTTGGTAAGAGTTGTGTATGTACCAGAATGTGAATAGGTAGTCTGAAGTAAGATGATGAAACTGAGAAGCAGAACTATCGTGGTTTTTCCGCAGTTGTCTTTGAAATTTCGCTTACATTGTAAAGTGGAGATAACTTAAAATAAAAAGAAAAAAAATAAAGCGAAAGTAAAATAAAATACTTTACTTTCCCCCGAACAAACGGGGAAATTAGACACAGCACTGTCGACGTGTTTCGGAGCTCAGAAATACCAACTCTCGTAGCCTAGTATGTAATGTGCCAGAACACGCAGTTAAATTGCATTCCGTAAAATGCGTAGCGCTCGTGCGCGTGAACGGAAAGATCGCAAAGATGTGTAGCTCTGTAGGGTCACAGAATTTGGCTTGAGTCTTTCAGCATCATACACCCGGCCTCCTCTAGGTTACCTTACAAGGGCGGATCAGCCCCCAACACGTGTCCATACAACTAGCTACTCTGACTCCACGACTCTCCCTGCCGTTTCCATGGTACTGCGGATGGCTCTCCTCTTCCTCGCTCCTGAAGGCTTACTTCTAAAGACTGAGGTAGACACCGGTTTCACCTTGACACTGATTTCTAAACTCTATTCCATTAGTTTATATTGAGGATTGTGCGTTGTGGTTTGTTCTGCTTATTGATAATTGATAATTCCAAAGGCAGGTGTTTTATTTAGTTCACAGTTGCACCCTTAATTGGAGTTCTGAACAGTGACAAATACATCTAAATTTACAAAATATAAGAAATTATATATAAAAAAGCTATATTATTTGTCCTGTCTTTCAGTATGCTTTAATCTGAATACTCTGAAATGAAGTCCAAAGTACTCCAAGTGTAAATAAATCAACAACACTATAAAAGTATAGAAAGAATATTTCGATATAACATTACTACAAAATCTCTCCGGTTTTGTGGAGCAAATCCTGAAGTTATGCAGAGGAGCGCCCCTGTTGACACAGCTCTGTAACACAATACGGACATTTAAAATAAAGCGACCGTATTAAAAATAAAAGAAAACAGACAACTCAGACACCAAAAATGTAAGTCATTTACCAACACAAATTGTAATTATTTGTAACTGTGCATGAATGTCCAGGTGACTAGAGACCTGCAGTTTCACACACCCATCAAGTATAAAACATGAGCACCTATTGTGATTTAATGATTAAACAGTGATATGCAGCAAAGAACAGCTGAATTTGATGACTTCAACCAACACCTGAATTAACTTGCCACTCAATTGTTGCAACCTTGGCAGTGACTCACTCTGAAAAGTAATCCTGCCTGCTGTGGGTCAACCCCCCCCCCCAGTACTCCTTAATAGTGCAAAACAATTCTACAAATGACACCAGCAAGGAGTAACTAAATTCATAATTATTATTGAGGTTTTTGTTTAGACAGACTTAGTAAAATAGCTGTTTTTTGTATATATGATCCTTTTCAAAGTGCTTTGGAGGAGAAAAAAAAAAGTAAAACGAAAGACTATTAGGATTTTTAGCTGAAAGGTTTTGTGCATCTGAATGTGTTATACTACTCATTACAACAAGCTCCCCAACCTTAGAAGGGGAAAAGCAAGCTAAGGATCTTCCGGAAGTGCCAGCAGACGGCAGCTACTCGGCAGATGGCAGTTCAGTAAACTCTGGGGAGTCGGGGGACATTTGATTGAACAGTTTCAGTTAGAAGGAGCAGTATGAACGCGGAGCCCCGCCATTACAGCTAGAGGGCGCAAAACCTCAGCGGAAAGACGGCAAAGCTAACAGGCGCCATTAACGAGTTCCGCTACCAAGCCCTGAGTCCTTGATTTCTGCAGCAAAAACTTAAAATACTTTGCACAGTATTTCATTATTATTATTGCATTTATGCTTCACGACATAATCACACAAATAATCTCCCGCCTCTACCACCACGTCGTTCCTCCCATACGTTACTCCTGTAATGAGCGTGTCATGCTTCGTCCGTATCCATGTTCTGGACCTTTCCGTCAGTCTTTGCTGTAGTGGAGGACGTAGTAGTCATGGACGTACATGAGGACGGCGACGGGCTGGCCAACGATGAGCGAGAGCCACACAGCTGCGTTGCCATAGTTACCTCGGAAAACGCAGCTCACGATCCAGGCCAGGGGAAGCTGGAAGGAGGCTCTAGTCAGTACTGGCTCCGAAGAAAACAAGAAAAGCGGAGTGACGCTTGCCACTTATCCTGACCTGAGCCATCATGCCCATGAATGCCCACAGTCTGAACATCTTCAGAGGAACACTAACCAGGTACTGAAAGAGAGCACACCCAATACAGGAGAGGTCACCAAGCATTAAACATCAGTGCCTATTGTACCAAGGTATGATTAAACAGTCAGCAATTTGACGAGCGACGTCATCGGATGCCAATCACCATTTGGTGTTTCTCGTTCTACAGACTAAGCAGTGACAAACTCTGAAAGGTTACACTCTGGGTAGCACTTAATAGGGTAAAACACTGATACTATGGCATAATTAAGTTTATTAAATTCACCTGGTGTCATGGATCAAATTAAACTCAGAATAAATATCATATTTTTAAGCAGATCAAATTGCATCATTGAGAGAGAGAGAGAGAGAGAGAGAGAGAGAGAGAGAGAGAGATCACCTCACCTCATGGAAGAAGGCTGATACCAAGAAGATGGCTGTCTGGGCCACCCACTTACTGACACCTTTCTTCAGCATGGGTTTGTAGAAGTGGCTATGGGGGGGGGGGGACAGGCACATTTTACCAAAACATGTTGAAATAGACCAATGAAGTGTCCAGGCCATTCAATAGGTACCGCAAGACCATTTTCCAGTGCGGACCATTCACTGGATGTGGCGCTCATTGGCTGAGCCCCATATTGACGGCTCCCATCGGGAACGCTGCCGTGATCCAGTGCTCAGACAGACCCTGCAGCTGAGACCCAGACTGATGACACGCATCGGAAACACTCACTCACCGCAAGCACCACTTATGGACAGGGATGTTCCAGTTCTGCCAGAAGTAGGAGACCGTCTCCGAGTTCCTGCAATAGAGAAGAAGCCGTCTGCTGGTCTTGCTCTTTATGGCCTTCAAAGACAAAGCCCTTCAGAATCTCAGTGCACAGCACGGCACAGGTGCTTAGAAATTTCCTCCCACATTAAGCAGTGAAATCAAGGTTTCCAGAAGGCGGCTGTATTCCCAGGTTATGATTCTCAACTGGAATTCTCACCACCAGTCCCTGTAGAATTCCCGGTCTCCAAACCGCATGAGCTCAGCAATGAAGTTCAGCGAGGAGTGAAAGAACCAATAGAAGAAGACCAACCAGATGAAGTGATTGGGCACCTTTAAGGGTCAAAGGTGAGAAACAAATGACTTACTGCAAAAATGATTCTTCATTAGCTCATCATTCAGGATTTTTCCTTTTGGTAACTTACAGCGAGTTTGAGGAGGCGTTCAACCATTCTGGAGAAATCCATATTCTGTAGGATCAGGCAACATTAATCGATTCACAGAGAAACGGATGAGCGACATGCTCAAGCAGCGGCATCGGCTGCCCTACCTGGAAGGGCTTCATGGAGTTCTGGATGGACGGCACCATCCACTGGAAAAAAGTCAGTGGGTTAAGACTCAATTTTAACTACTAGGAAAAAGGTAACTATACAGAACAAGAGTTCTCAATGTCTGGACAGATGAGAATGATGACCAGATGAGAACCAAACCACAAGTTAATCCCAGCCAATAGTGCACCTTATGAATCAAAATGGTTAATATAAAAAGGATTAATGTGGTTTGAAGTAAAAAACAAAAAATACAGTACAATGTAGAAGCACCAAGCTTGGCAAACGCATACCTCATCATAATCTCCCCTCCCTCAATGACAGTATCAAAACGACTCTCATACTGATGTCTATATTGACAGTTATAGTTAATTCATTAAAATTTCACGAAATTGCTCCAGACCTCTAACTCTGAACAAAAATCTTATGCAGACCTTTAATCAAAAACTTTGAGAAAACCTGATATAGATGACAACATACCTGCTGTATTAATCCGACCAATAGCTGCATGAGGAACAGCTGAAATGAATGAGATTGAAAACGTCATTTTCTTTGAAGACGTCGACACGTCCAAGGAGTGCGCCGGACACGGCGACCACCTGAGGGCACGTCACCGTGGCACCGTCGACACCGTGGCGATATTGTCATAAAAATCCATGACAATATCTCACCATCTCAAACAGCCGCCTGAGCAGGAACCGAATGCGTATCCGCGGCGACCGTGGGAAGTTCAGCTCGTAGCACAGCGTTGGGGCAAAGATGAAGTAGTACATGTCTGGAAGGGAGGACAGTGTGGGGATGTGTATGCAGATCTGGGGGGGGGGAGGAGTAGGCAGTCCAGGGGCCAATGGTACTCACCTCTGTAAGTCAGGTTCCCAGGGTAGAACACCCGGGAATGTACCGCTGCTCCGTCTGACTTCTGAACCAACGGGCCTGCGGAAGGTAGGCCAATGTCAAGAGGGCAGGTCCGGCTTAAACCCTTACTCACCCACACTGATAGTTCTGCGCTCTGCCACTAGATGGCGCTCCAGCAGAACTTTATCATTTAAGTCATTGTATATAGTCTACGCACGATTATCGGGAAAATAAGTTTGAATATTTCAAAAGTTAAAAGTGATCCATTCTTAAGTGGCTACTAGCAATGAACATATTAGCTATTAATTAAAGTCAGGAGATCCCGACACTGTATTGTGAACAGCTCAGGGCACCAGTGTTAAGAGAGAATGAGAAATGCTGCATGTTGTGCTTTATTAGTTGCCAGTGTGGGCTGAGCATCTCAGAGGCGGGAGAGCGACAGACTGAAGCAGCACGGAGACGGCTGAGCCTTCATTCTCATGACCAAACACGGGCGGCCCGCTGCAGGCACCTACAGGAAATGGACCTGGACAGGGAGCGTGCCTTGGCAGCCCTCATCTCCCTGGACCACTTGTTCACGTCCTTGTAGGAGTAGAGCTTCAGGAAGAGGATGGAGTACACTGCCAGAGCGAAGACTCCACCGACTGGGGAGGAGAGGACAGCGTTTCAGGAGCCAATGGGACGGCGAGGAAGCACAGAAGCATACTGGGGTGGGGGGCTCATAATGAAATTATACAGGCTGAATGGGGGGTCAGACCCCCTCACTGGCTGCTACTACTCTGTCAATAGGGCCCATCTGGCACATGGGAAGGAGCCTCAGACGACTGGCATCACTGGGGGGAACGTGGGCCGACGCCACGCCCCTCGCTGACCTTGATGTATGAACAGCGGCCCCGCGTGGGGTGCGACTGACAGATGGTCCATCTTTATCACTTCCTGTTGTGATGACATATGAGGCAAAAATGCTACGAAGAAGGATAGAGGCTCGGCACCTCCCGCCGCCCCCCCTCCACCCCCGGGCTGAGCCGTCGAGAGCAGTGCGACCCACATGCTCAGGCGGGCGTGCCAAGTGGCTCGGCACCCGGAACGCCCCCCCGCGGCGGATCTGCGGTGGCCTGACCCCCCGCCCTCCCTCACAGAGCGAGCGACCACGTGAGATACAGAGGGCGAGCAAGGCGCCGGCCCCCGCCCTCACCTGGGGTTATGGAGCTCAGAATCAGCACTGTGACCATGGGGAAAAAGAGGACGGCGAGGAGGTTAACAGAGTGAACCAGCGTTCCGGCTTTCTCACTCAGTGTCCCCTGAGGAGACAAAACAGGCCGAGTGACACGGTGCAGCCACACGAGCAGGCAGCCCAGGCCGGAGGAGCGGCTGGCTAGAGCAGCAAGCAGCGGCACTTCACTTTAGCACAGGAAGGAAACCCGACGGATTAAAACTCACCACTGCGAGCCGTCTCTCAGTGAAGAAAGCGACCATTATGGGGACATTCGAGACTGGAAACGGAGAGATGTAGAAAAAGACGTGCAATAAAATCACAATCTAAAATCAAAGACGTGCAATAAAATCACTTATAAATCTAATGAGATGTGTCACGATATCACACCACACTGCTACATGCTGAACAGTGGGGCCCCCAATGAGTGTTCTGGCGCCCTAGTCAACATTCTGCTGTGTGCTCCCACCCCCCAGCAGAAAATAAATGATCAATTCAATTATATTAAAAACATTTCAGCAGCACAGGGCTGCTAACTAGCTAGCTCACGTCTGCTTCACAAGTAAAGCAGTAAAATATATTTTCACTTGCTCTTTTGTGCCCCCTAATCAAATGGTGCCCTAGGCGATCACCTGTGTCATCTATAGGGTGGACCGGCCCTGCTGTCCATTGATAAGCAGCGAAGCCTTAACTGTAAATACTTCATTGAACAGTTAAGCTGGTCATGCAGCATCATCATCCAGGCTTGATGGCTGAATGTGGAGTCACCAGTTTGTTCCAACATCTCGCTTTATTAGTATTGCAGTTAATAGGGTCGCTTAGCTATGGGTGGCCCAGAGAAGATTATGGGATGCGTTTGTCTCTAAGGATTCCAGTCCTCATCAATCTGCAAAATATCTCCAAGCGCCTTGATTTTTCGCGTATTACGGTGGGGGATTTTTCCCTTTTTGGCCTCAGTAAGCGCAACGTCATTAAGAGGAGGACAGATGGGATGGAGACGCAAACAAGACGATTAGGGATGATCTGATGGTCAGGCAGAGGAAACGGGAATCAACAGGAAGTGGAAGAAAGAAGACTCAGCACTCCTGCAGCTAGAGATACTGCAGTCCCCAGGAATGTGAGCAGTGAGACCACAGCATTCTGGTAGCATCCACCCCCCCCCCCCACCAGTAGGGGGCGTGCATGCAAGCAGGGTATCTGGGCGACACCATCTGCGTCGCTCCTGGATTTAGGTCATGGGGCATTCAAGTAAGTAATGAAATCCAATGAATAAAATAAATACAGCCGAGATTACAGCACGAGTTGTTATATTACAGTGAGATGGATATGTGCACGAGCACGATGAATAAAGACGCATGTGTTAAGATAATAATTAATAAGGAAAAATAAAGTAAGCAGAAAGGTCTGAGGGCGATTTGAGAAACTGCATACAGCAGCATTCCATGCTAATTAGCAGCCATTACCTTGATGTCACCAACACCGGTCTGCACAAAGAAACAGCAAAACGCATGAGGAGATATTTAAGGGCGCACAAACTAGCTAAAGACGACAGTGAATGAAATGCAAAAGGAAAGGGGCCCGGGGCAGATCTGCCCATAAATGCTGAGGGCACGTTTACTGGTTGCTTGTGGCTTCTTCACTCACAATTCAGACAGGCAGTTACGTGATAATTAGACAGTTATGTAATCTTGCAGGTCAAGTCCTTCACGGTGTCAGGCAAAGCAACCCTTAAGTCAGGCCTCAGCCACTGGGAAGCAGGTAATGCGGAATGAGGGTCTGACCTATTAAGGCCCAACATTCATACCTATGACAAGGCAGGGGGCCGGCCAGCTATAGGGGTCCTTCAGGAACAGGGAGATCACCTGTATGGGGTCCACCAGGATGCCATACCTGATGGGAGAGGCCGATCAAAGACAGAGATGAAGGTTATATACATGTTATATACACCTAAAAAATAAATGTTAACCAGGAATAATTTGTTGCCTCAGATATAATGGATGGAGAAACAATTTAACATGCAATCTTGGCTACATGATTATACAAGGAAATGTGCCCTTCCTCAAATTCAGGACTACATATTTATAAAAAAACAATAGTTTACGCAAGTTTGATGTGATGCAATGAAATGAGTTTATTATGAGTCGATTTTTCTTTATATGACGCGACACTTCAGGCAGAGAGTGTTCCTGTGTGGAGGTCTTCCGGGTCGGTGAGGGTGCAGAGCCCTAAAGTGAGCACCGGAAACACCCCCCCCCCCCCCACCCCAGAGTGGTGTGAAACGCTTACTTGAGCACATTTTCCAGAAAAAGGCGAGCGTTGCTCAGGACCTGAAAGAAAGAAGCCAAAGCGAACGTCAGATGGCTACGTTGGCGGAGAGCAGGCGTTCGTCTTTTATTCCCACCATCACATTATCACTAAAGCACTAAGGCAGCCTCAGAAACACAAAGATCTCAGGGCCACCAGGGAGTACCTGCCACACTGCTGCCATGTGACCATCACATTCTAGCCAGCGAATCAGAGCAGGCGACCAAAATGACACCAGAGCGCAGCCTGACATTGTTTAATCGCAGCTGACCGCGTCAGGCGGGACACTTTAGCTCTCATTAAAGTGGGTAGGTTTCGGACAGGACCTCCAGGTGACCCTCCGCTGCACGGGGCTTCCACCTCATTTACTGTGAGAGATACTTCGGCAAATTATTTGGGGAGCTGTGTCTTTGATATAATACAAGATTATATCACCCAGGGGGAGGGTAGGTTTGGCCCATGAGATTAGCACCCAGATGTACTTGTGTACAGGCAAAATAATAATAATGAAAAAAAACATTATTAATCTCTTTTCCAAAAAGCATTATGAGAGTCTGACTCCCTGTGAGCCACTAATAGCAACAGGTTAGCGACCATCGCTATACTGGATAATAGGATAGAGAAATAAATGTATTACAGTTATTACAAAGCACCATGTTTCATCAGCTGGGATAGTACAGGTTACACATCACTGCATACTACAAAGACAACACATTAAATATCTCCTATACATCCTCACTGGGTCATACCATTTTCATTTAACAAATGTGGTTTGTGTCACCATTTCTGATTTTGATTAAATGCGGCCTGTGAATTACACATATATCTTCCAGAGCTCAGAAATATTTAACAATTTGCATTTTTCCCCCTTTTGACATATAGCACTCTCTCTCCTACCTTGGGTAGCAAAAAAAATTATAATACAGAGTGCTTTCTTATGAACTGAAACATTTTTATTATTACAGCTATATGGCTCAGTGAAAAAACTCAAAGAATACTGAGAGAACTCCCACCAAAGGGGCCAATACTGGGGAAATCCCACCAAAGGGCCCAATATTGGGGAAACTGCCCTACCCAAAGGGGCCAATATGAGGAAAAACCTCACCAAAGGGGCAAATATTGGGGAAACTGCCCCCCCAAAGGGACCAATATGAGGAAAAACCCCACCAAAGGAGCCAATATGAGGAAAAACCCCACCAAAGGAGCCAATATGAGGAAAAACCCCACCAAAGTGACCAATATTGGGGAAATGTGAGGGGGGAAAAACCCAAAAGGGGCCAATGAGAGATACTTTGAGTTTGTGTGACAGTAGAAGTAGAAGCAGATATGATGCAGCTTATAATGCAGACACTGGAAAGCACTGTCACTGTGAATCTCTTAGTGCTTAGGAGGCCTTAAGCATAAGCCTAACCCACCCTAACCATAAGTCTAACACTGACTCACCCCAACCCCACGCCTAACCCTGACTCTCCCCCCACTGCATTACACTGAACTGCAGCAAAAGTGAGTCCCATTCTGCCTACCCTGCTGGCTTGCGACAGTTCACGGATATTTTCTTTATTTAGTGTCCGTTTTCATTTCAGTTTTAGTTAAGATAACAACACTGATCCCAAATCCCAACAAGCCCAATGCACATGAACACACGCTGGCACTGTCAGTCCACATAGGATAAGCCCAGATTTTGGCCTAAACATTTTCTCAAACAATTATTCAGTGGAGATTCTAAAGTAGCAGGCAGACAACTTTATGGCTTCAATAATGAGTGTATTCAGCAGCTGCAAGGACAAGAGATATTAAAAAGCTCTCTGCATTAGTGGTAATTTAATAAACATGAACAGACAACACTTACGGTGGGATTTTGCCTACTCTGGGGGTCCGTCCTCGTGAACAGAATCAGTGCCGTGTAGTATTTCCACAGAACTTTCACAGTGAAAAACCACATTATTGTTTTATACTAATCTGAATTACTCTAATTACATAGTGATATTCCATCCATCCATTTTCCAAACCGCTTATCCTATTGGGTCGCGGGGGGTCCGGAGCCTATCCCGGAAGCAACAGGCA
>JABFEA020000138.1:5440432-5461051 GCA_019775915.2 Cyphomyrus plagiostoma | reverse complement strand
CCCCCCCCCCCCCCCCCCCCCCCCCCCCCCCCCCCCCCCCCCCCCCCCCCCCCCCCCCCCCCCCCCACGCCGAAGTATCTACTACTGTTTAGGCAGAATTCTCACACTCCCTTACCCATGTTCATATTCACCGGCTGAGAGAGGGTGCACATACCCCGGGGGGAAAGAGAATTGGAAAGAAATAAAAGACATATTGTTTTTGCACCTGACCTGCGTTTGCTGCCTTGTTTCCCACACCCCACCTCCACAGTACACACACATATATTGTGCCTATAGTACCACCTGAAAGCAATCCACAATGAATTTTACATTTGATTCTTCTAATTCTTATAACTTGTATCGATGGCCTTCATTAATGCCCCTTATGTGCTCAATTGTTGTAAAGTGTGTGTGACATACATAAGTGTAATGTAAACACACACTCTTACCTGTAAAGAGCATCTTCTCCCTCCCAATGATAGTGCTCCACTGAGCTGTCGTAAACACGTAATGCACATCCCAACTTCTACGGCTGTTGTGCTGAAGACGTGAAAGGAAACGCCAACAGGCAGTGAAGGAAGCCAGACGTGAGTGCCATGCCTGCATATATCCTCCAGCTAACAGGAGAAACATTGGCTAATGTTTTAGATACCTTCTGCTTAGCAGGGACCAGGTGGCATTTGAGCTTCTGGAGAGAGATTTAAGCAGCAGCCTCTGTAATGGAGGCAGCCGAAACAGAGGCAGATCCTCTATGGAGCCAGGACCCAGTCAGATAAAGCCTGTGGACTTTGGGGGTTGGGGGGGGGAGGTAGCATGTGAAATCAGGCACTTTGCCCATGCCGGCCATGTCCACAGAGCAGCTCTGCAGATGAGAGGCAGCACAGTACAGTATGATTACCACGGCACCGAACGACAAAAGCACAAGCCGATGAAATTAAATATGGACGAAGCTAAGAGACTAATTATGTGAGAGGCCAACAACAGTGGATGGAGGGAATGTAGCACTCTCTAACATCTGTTTATAACAGCAGTGCGTATAGCACAGAGGGCATAGCAGTTAAGCATCTTCCGTTTCTATGAATTGTTTCAGATATTAGCATTTTGACACTTGGGAGATGGCAAAACCTGCTTTAGAATGTATTAACTCATTGAATTGCTTAGCTTTAAGTTTTGTCTGTAGTGACCATTCTTTCCATGAGTACAGTTGGGTTTTTTTAGTTTAAGTACCTTCCTCAAGGGTACAGGAGGCACCTGCCCTTAAGAACACATGTCCCTGTTGTGCTATGCTCCCTGCACACAGGAAATATGTTATTATATTGGTTTATAACCAAGGCAGTCATTTACACTAATTAATGTTATAGCCTCTACTGGAAGCTGTGGGGTTCTAGAGCTCCAGAGGCCTGCGATACGTTGCCTTTGTCAGGGACCAAATGAGACGTGTTGCTCAGATAGTAAAAGCCTTCAGCTGTGAAGAAGCTTCAACCAGGTCAGAGAGAATCACCGCTTAGGCTCCCGGCTGCTCACCGACGGCTGCTGGCCAACCATAAAGGCAGCGGAGTGAGAAGACCAGCTCCAGCAAGAGCAGCGCGAAGCCGCCTCGCTAATTAGGACATTCTTTAATTATGCCATCCCAGTGAGGGAGACCGCTGCGGTGGCATTTTCACATAACCGTCGAAATGCTTCAGGAACATTAAACCGGTGTTGCTCGTTACGAATAATTAAAGCTTGGTCAGCTCTTATTCTACCTTTAATTCATGGAGCTGTATTTGAGAACTGGTCCACAGAGAAAAGACATTTTATTGTGGTTCTGAGTTTCTGATAAAAACACAGCGTACAGCGCAATCCATAATGAGAACCGAACGGATAATCTGGGCTGGGAGTGCTGGGTCCAGGCTGCCATTTGAGTCTGCGACTGCCGTGGTAGGAACCTGATGGTGCTCGGTGTTTCATTTGCTTATGAACTGTATGGGTCTGCTTTCCTCAGGCAGGATCTTGGCTCTATGGATCACAAGCCAAACGGCATTGAACTAATGTCACATCTCCTGGGTTATGGCTGTGAGTTGGCCTGGTTCTGTCCTTCGTATACCGGCAGGGTTATCGTGACATGTGTTACTCCTTGATGCCTCTCCTGGGGACATGGAGTGTTTAGAAGGAGTTTTATTAATTAGCCTGCAAAAAAGCAAACCCAGAGGGATTTTATGGAACCCAAATAGATGGAGTGCCCTCTTGCTGAAATCCCCTCGGGGTTCTCTGATCGGCCAATATGCTGCAAGATGGCGTTCAAAAACAGCAATCGTGTAATTCATCGAGCCGGTCTCCTTCACTTAGCATTACATAGTGGGCCTGGGGAGGTTCTGGTGTTCCCAAGTAACACCATATCCGGCACATTCCTTAGAGCAGGGGTGTCAAACTCCAGTCCTGGGGGGCTGGAACCCCGTGTAGCTTAGTTCTTTCCCTGTTCCACCACAAATGATTTAGCTCAAGAGCTGTGTGGTAATTAGCACAAGGAGTTGAATCAGGTGTGTTAAATGAGGGGAAACCCAAAACTGTGCAGGACTCTGGCCCCCCTGGACTGGATTTGGGCGCCCCTGCACTAAAGGGAGGGTCGTGGTTCCCGACACTCCGTCAGGTGGGTAGGCTTTACGGGGGGGGGATCATCCGCCTGTCTTCAATACCTGTGAAATGTGTGTGTTTTGGCAGCAGGGTCCAGGCATGCGCTGTCGTACCTGTGCAACCTGTACTCGCATTTCTCCCGACAAGAAATCGCATGGAGTTCAAAGGCGGATCCTGCGTAGCGCCAGGCAGAATAATTTCTGAGTGACGGAGATGATGCCTGCAGTGTATTAACAGCGAGGTGGGGGGGTGCGTCTATCTTCTTACGAGACGGACTATCAAAGGCACGCTTTATCGCTGAGGGTACCCCCCCATTCACACAGTGGCGTTATAGACGGTGGGGGGGGGGGTGTGGTAGGCAGGGAGGCAGAGCACTGAGAGAAACTCACAGCTGCGTTTCCTCACAGAGGCACTGTGAGCTCACGCTGCACGGCCCCCTTTATCTCTTGGTTTTGTTGTTTTCCTGCCATCGGCTGGACGGACGTCTTTTGCAGCCCTCTGCCTGTCTGGAAGCTCTCCGGGAGAAGCGAGCTGCCAGGCGGCGCCGTTTTGATGTATTGATGCCCAGGACGATCCAAGAAAGCAGAGTGCCTCAGGTTTCTCTCACTGAGGGAAGACTTGAGCCTGAGGACGGGGTGTTTAACAGTTCACAGGATGGTTACAGATTATGTCATGGGAAGGATCCTGTCACATTTGTGCCTCGGTACGTGCAGTAATAAGTGAGATCTTCTGAGACCCCTTATGTAATTCTTAAATAGAAGATAAAATCTCTGAAAATTGTCAACGGCTACCCTTTGTTTTTCTCGTTTTTTTTTTTCCTTAAAATGAGCCAAACACAATTATCAACAATAAAATTTCATGTGAGACAGACACCGATAGAAGCTGCACATCGGAATTTGTATGTGATCTGTATAACAGGTGCCCTGGTACTTCTGACTGCTTTTCGAGCTGCAGATCATTGGTGTTGATTCTCGGCTGTAGATCTTGATGTATAGCTGGGCGTCTCTTCTCAGTTGTTGCCACGTCCGGGTCTTGGCTGCAGGTCAGAAGTTACAGCTGGAATCGGCCTCCTACCCTTGCCCCCCCCACAGAGACATTTACATAATCGGTCTTGACGAGCACCTGTTTGGTGACTTTCACAGTCTCCCTGTCGCTTTCTCCCGGATTCCTCACTGCATCCGCCGCTTCCTGGAGGCTGCATGGGGAGAGGCGGCTCTCTGTCGCAGGCCGCAAGAGCATGGGGACAAATGCCGAGACAGCGTGAGAGTTCCCCCCGGGAACAGGCACTGAGGACACTTACACATGCGGCAAACCTGAATGACAGCACGGAAGCATCCAGAATGTTCTGGAGATGCTGCATGTGGTGGGTGAGGCTTCCTGGCAGATGCCACAGCCCAGCCTCACGGCAGTGACATGCAGATGGCTTGACGTTCACTGACATCACTGACAATGTCACCAGCATCACTCCAGCTGTGTCACCGGGAGGGGGGGGGGAGGATGAAGGACCAGGAAATTGAGGAAAAATATAATGGCTGATCCTCACTTCCCTGATTCTCACATTTCCTTCCATCTAGATTTCGGACGCCTGTATCTTCAAGCTGAAATTAAGAACTTTTATCAGCTGGAATGTTGCATGTGAACTTTTCACCCCGTAAAACGCCACCAGAAAGTGCGGACGACAGTGAAACCCAACACAGACACCAAGCTCACTAACAAAGCACAATCTGCACCAGCAGAGAGATCTGTAACGTTGATGTTACACAGGCATTATACTCGCGCCAGCATTATAAATACACACCCCTCTCCTGCGAGAGATGAATGCATCACATACAGCTGTGTGTAGCACAGGGACAAGGACGCATGCTGGTGACCTGAAGTACCAGCAGATGGCCTTGTGGCGGCGTCATTGAGCAACCTGCAGCTTTCTGGTGAAAGATGCAAATGTGCAAACAGGTGATTCGGAAAACATTAGCTAAGCCACAAAATCACGAGCTGAGACAGGCTGTCAGCTAGTTACAAGTACATCTGAAGATCTGTGAAGCTCCTTTGTAACTGATTACAAGGAAATATTAAATGCAACTGTAAGACCATATATGGGAGACATAATTATAGACAAACATCCTGGCTTGTATACTGCTGCAGTAAAATCATTGAACATGACAAATACACTGTAACTGAGAGCGTTTTTACAAAGGAATGAAAATCATCAGCTTTTACTGCCTCATGACAAAGGCTACAGAGCATCTAATTCAGATGTAGCATGTAAATCCACTAAATGGATTTAGCATTTTAACTTTTTTTCTTGGTAAGAATTGCTCAGTAGTTGGATTAAAAAATGATTGTATACAGTATGATGATGATGATTTATAAAACAATACAAAAGGCAACACAAATTAATTTTATAATACATGGCTTTATAAAACTATTTGAATTAATGAGACATCAAAATACAATTCTTCCATGAAGCTAACATCGTGCGAAACTAAAAAAAAACATCCAGGGGTCAAACATTAAATAGTTCAGACAAAGAGCTCCAGTTAAAAACCCCAGTCGTATGAGCAGTGTTGAATTAATATGAATTCAGTAAAAGCAAATGTAAATAACCCACTATCCCCATCATTGTGATGCTCAGTGTGGCTGTGTAAAGAAGAACAGCTTTCTAAGCTCAGCAGAGCTGTGCAGGCAGGGGCCTCTGTAAGATGATGCAGGAAAGCTTGTTGACAAAAAAATTGGGACGGAATGAAAAGAAAAACCTCATCATCACATCATCTGTGTCAGAGTGTTCTTCTAATGTTATTCACTACACTGTCTGAAGGCTTTGTAATCTGGCAGTAAAATTGTATCGATCGCCATCTGATTAATTGGCCCATTGATTTGTGTGCAGTCTGAGCAATGTCTTGATCTACGTCAGTGACTCCAACTTAATAAGGCCGGTAATTAGTCATCAGCACCACGAGCCAACAGGGAAGTCACCTTAGCGCTGGCTCAAGTAGCTGGCTTTGTCCCGCCTGGTCCTGTTTGTTCCTGCTTTGTCCTATTTGATCCTGTTTGGTCCTTCCTAGTCCTGCCTGGTTCTACCTGGTCATGCTTCATCTTGCCTAGTCCTGCTTGATGTTGCCTGGTTGGTCAAATTTGGTCCTGCCAGGTCTCATCTGGTACTGCTCAGTATCGTTGGTCCTGTTTTGTCCAGCTTCGTCCTGTTTGGTCTTGCCTTTGTTTCTGTCTGACATTTTTTAATAGGGGTCCACTAATTTTTCTTGTCCCATCTGTATATTGGCCTGGGAGTGCTCTGCCTCACTGTCACCCCGCTCCCCCCACCAGCATAACAAGCTCTTCTTCCAGGATCCTTGAACAACACTGGTCCTGAGATTCACTGCAGCTAGCCAACTTTGGTGGTGCTTAATGCCCCAATAGCAGGAGCAACTCTAGCCATGACCCGCCTCGGTAGGGGTAGATGACACGTGTAAACATAAATATGGCAATAAATACTTGCCCTAAGGACTTACCTTTTTAATCAGGCCAAGACTGTTGCATGCTGGTTGCTTATAATATTTTGAAATGCTTTCCATTAACTGCACCTAAATAATGCATTCATAATGCATCCGTAGAACATTCAGTGCAGCTTCATAATGCATTCATAATGCATCCGTAGAACATTCAGTGCAGCTTCATAATGCATTCATAGAATGCAAGTATACCTTAATATCCTAACATATGTTAACAGCTTAAATATGCATTAATCACAAACATTACAATATTATATGATTCTCATATTTATCATATGATGTTTGTTATTTTGTGAATGCATTATGAAGTTGCAGTTAATGTAAAGCCTTACCCAATATTTATATACACTACATATTTTATAACTTGCATGAACTGAGTAAATCTTTTCACGCGATTCTTTATACATCTGCATCTAATGAGTTTCCCATTTCCCAAAGTTATGCTCATTTCTACTGGAGAAAAGGAACTTACGGAATTATTTGCAGACTACTTTTTAAAGACAATACATTTTTCCCTCTGAAATATCTCTCCCGAAACTGAACTGATGTTCTTAACGCCTTCCTGGAGTGTGTTATTAGCTATGAGAGCACGGAGAGCCTTATCCCGAGATAATGCTTGACGCAGGGGCCTTCCGGAAGGCGGCAGCGTCGCGTCCCAGCCGTATCTCTGCTGGCCAGCGTGCTCTGCTGAACGGCGTGCTACCCTAATCTCCCCTGACAGCTGCATTAATTCGCCGTGGACACACTGGAGGAACAGCATCTGCCGAATCCTGCGGCCGTTCACAGCACAATGCCGGTGAGGACAGAGGCGGCGCCGGTGCCATGCGGGGGGGGCAAGGCTAGGTCTCCCCCCCCCCACCGAAGGCACGGAAATACCAGCGGGCACCCAGCAAAGCCCCGGAATCAAAGTTTATAAAGTCCCCCCGCCACCCGCCACACTAGGTAAGGTGGGGGTGAAAGCAAGTTATCCATATAGGAGTGGGCAATTCTGCTGAAATCCCATAGATCTTCCATCTTCTACAGTAGGTGGTGCCATAGGATCTGGGGTCTATGTCAGGAAGCACAGGGTACAAGCAAGTGTGTGTGATGCCATTTTGCATTAAAACTGTCACATGAATTTAAAGTCAAATTTATTGCGGCCAAATAGTGGCTATTTAGCACCTGTTTATTGGCAATATAGCTTCGGTGAATAATGAAATCAGCATTTTCCAGCACATGGCAGGTCAATCCATTACCTGGCAGCTTTTCCCATCATGTCGACATCATTCACCCTGTCCCACTCACTACAAGAGTTCATGGGAAGCTGAGGAAAAGGTACGGAGGCCATCAGTCACGACGGAGGCGTAAGAGCATCATCTGTAAGACATATGACATATCTATGGGCAGCTGACCGTGACTCGCAGGCCTCACAAACATCTCTGCAGTCTTTTAGCCCAACCTGAAGCACAGCCTGACCTGCTGACCCGCGAGGGCTACATTTTTTGGAAGAACGTGTCCATCTAAATAGTAGGACTCACTACACTGACAGAGAGTTAGAAGACAACATGGAGAAATGGCTTTCAGCCATAATACTTACCACAGCTGGCGCCAACTCCCAGAAGAGCTGAAACCCACCTACAGAGACATACGGATGTAGATTCAAAACATTTTATTCATCCATGCTTTTGATTAATTCAAGCACAGAAAAAATATCTTTTTTACTATATTTTTCACCATGTTTAATTATCTATTATTGTGGTTATTTAAAGTTATATATAATAACTTCCATCCATCTATCTATCCATCCATCCATCCATCCATCTATTTTCTCATCTAGGTCCTAGTCATGGGAGCAGCAGTCTAAGCAGGGCCCCCATCCACCTCCTCCAGCTCCTCCGGGGGATTATCAAGACATTTCCAGACCAGTCAAGAGATATAATCTCTCCAGTATGACTTGGGTCTGCCCCAGGCCTCCTCCTGGTTGCCCAGGCCCAAATCATCACTGCAGGGAGGCATCCTGGAGACATCCTAGACAGATGCCCAAACCACCTCAACTGGCTCCTGTAAATGTGGCGGAGCAGTGATTCTACTTTGAGCCCCTCCCGAATGTCCGAGCTCCCCAACTTGCCTGTAAGACTGAGCCCAGACACTCTGTGGAACAAGCTCATTCCTGCCACTTGTATCAACAATCTCATTCTTTCGGTCACTACTAAAAGTACCATACTACCATAGGTGAGGGTAAGATCGTAGATCGACTGGTAAATCGGAAGCTTTGCCTTCTGGATCAGCTCTCTCTTCACTATGACAGACAAATCCACCAAATCCACAATGCCCTAATAACTGCTGATGCTGCCTGTCAATCTTCTGACCCCTTGTTCCTTCACGTGTGAAGAAGATCCTTAGATACTTCATCTCCAACCAGGGAGGAGGAAGTCCACCCTTTACCGGTTAACAACCATGGCCTCAGTCTTGGAGATGTTGATCCTGATCCTGTTCACTACACACTTGGCTGCAGACCACTTCAGTGCATGTTGGAGGTCAGAGTGTTATGATGGTAACAGGGCCACATCATTTGCAGAAACAAAGACATAATCCTGAGGTCACTCAACCGGATCCGCTCCACCCCGTGGCCATATCTGGGAATTCTGTCCATTAAAGTTACAAGCAGAGTGACAAAGGGCAGCCCTGGTGGAATCCAACACCCACCAGCAATGGGTCTGAGATGCTGCTAGCAATGTGAATGGGTTTAAACTGGGCAGGCAATTCCTCCCAACTGTACCCTTCCAGGTTTCACTGTCATTATCAATGTGAGCTTTGATGTCCTCCAGTAGAACAATGGATTGCCCAGTGGGGACACCTTCCAGCACCCCACTCAAGGTCTCCAAGATTGCCGATATGCTTAATGTTTGGTGCAAAGGAACAGACAACAGGCAGAACTCATCCCTCATCTTATAGTTTGAGGGCAATGACCCTCTTGTTTACTGGTTTGACCTGGGGGGTTATGAGGAGACTCACACCTCTCACATTGGTCAACTGCAGAATGGAACAAAGTCCACCCGCTCTTCAATAGTTTGATAACAGCTGAAAATTGGTCCACCAGGAACTGTGCATTTGCATCTGACTACCACCCGATCCACAATGCACTGGACCCCTGTACCCCCCTATAAGTGATGGGCGAACCCATGTTACACTTTGGGCTCTGATATCTCCTTGCTGGGCCCTAAGGTAGAGACCCTGCCACCAAGCGCTCAGTACACCCCCAACCCGGGCCTCACTCCTGGGCAGGCCCCACCTCCCCAATCTGCGTGAGGTCACATGGGCCTTAAACGCTTTCCGTCATGGGGGTTTTCTGAATTGCACTCCTGGCCACTCACCTAAGACTAATTTGCCTGCGGAGACCCGGCTAGGGGGCACTTGCTTCCACCGACAGAGTTTCTACGATCACAGAGACGTATCTTCACCTCCACCACGATAAGGTAGCCATTCGTCAAGGGGATTTAATAACTTGGCTGTAAATATATTCTTTTTTTCTATGTAAAGCACCTTGAATTGCCTCTGTATTAGTGATGAACAACATAAAAGTAACATTGTTTTTGGGATTTGCTTTTCACACTAAAACATGCCTTATTTGTATTTAGCTCTCTAATATACGGAGACCCAGCTTTACATACCGATGCACATCAACATGGATTAAGAGATTGGAATTACATCTTATTACCGCTGTAAATTATTTGGCTTTAAGAACATTACCAAGTTCTGACAGCCTTGGCCAAGAGTATTAAGCACTTCCAGATTTCCCATTTGGCAGGTAATGAATTACTAATGGCATTTAATTTGATTTTAGCTAATTAGAAAAATTGAGGTTCCTAATGTATTTGGCAGAGATTATCTCAAAGAATATATGAAACAGACCATCCCCTAAACTAACGTCAGTGTTTAATTAATTCACATTACTTACAGTTTTCACGCTGTACAGTTTATCAACTAACTGGAAAGATTAGTGCAGGTTTTCTTGGATTTCAGTGCAACATAAGGCTGTACAGTTTTTATATGATTTGCAGGCAACCCATCCTAAGTGTAATAACCACATCGAGAGGACTCCAGCGTGTTTAAATGTGGCATGCAAGTACTGCTCTGTCTTTATTATCATAATATATTACGCATATAACAGAAACACATTTTACAGAGAATGGGTTTTCACTATATTGCACTTTTCAAAGTAAAGATGTGGCAATTAAGAGTGTTCTAGAAATATTGTCATTGTACACTTACACTGAGGGCAGATGGTGTTACTAATTAAAATTTAAAAGTTGCTGAGAGATATTACTAACTTTTATTTTCAGCCTGAAATTATCTTTTGAATTATCCATATACAGAAGAACATAAAATAGCATATATATGAGAAAAGACACATAATTGCTGTATATTGTATTGAGCAAGAGACGTAATAGACTGAACTGTTAAGTCTTTTAAAACATGCGGTAATAGCTGCTTTGCAGCCACTTACCAGTTTTCCTAGCATTCAGTTAAAGATCAATGAATTATGAAATAGTAACACACATCGTCAAACAAGCCATACAGGAAAACAGAGTTGTTTTAGATAATTATTATTTGAATGAATGAGCTCGCTGTGGAGGTATACGATAATATCCCCCCTGCCAGTGCACAGTAACTCCATCCATAGTCCCAGATGTCTCTGTGTCACCCGAGTGAATCACAGCTTTATAACATCCGAATATAAAGATCGATGTGGCAACAAAGATAACTGCGGCGAGGTGATTAAGTTCCACAACTGACTAAATCTGATTTTTTAAAACCGTACCCTGCAAAGTACCCTATAGGTATCAAGACGTGCATAACTTAACCCTCTCTGACTGGTTTAACTTCAAGATGCTGCTTGAATTAGCACTTCCCGTAATATTTCACTTCTATCAACATAAAAACTCTTCTGAATCGAAACAATAAATATTAATATAAAATGTAAAACAATTTCCTAGTAAAGTAATGATGTACTGTAATACTCTCCCATAGCATGTTATAATATTACACTGGAAGATACACAGGTCTTCTTTCAACATAATTACTCATCTTCAAAAATAATTACTGCTGAAACAAAATAAATAATAACCTTTTATATTGTCACCATCCACCAACCTCTTACGTACCTTTCTGTTGAATTAACTGGCAATAAGACAGAAAGATAGGAAATGAGATCACCAGACATTTCAGTGTAGGTAATGTTCAGAGGTGTCTCATGTGTTATTGCTTAGCTGATTAAGGGGTTGCTTCATACATTCAAACAGCAGGATATTTCAGATATTGCACCCAGCTACTTAAGGAACTAACGTGCTCTGGTAAGACAGCAGCTAGGTCACCTAGCTAACAAAGCAGCTATCGCATCCAGTTAGTACTGCAGCTATCGCACGCATGGCTAGTACAACAGCTAGCGCTCCCAATTAGCACAATAGCTAATGCACCCAGCTACTACAGTAGCTAGAAAACTCAGCTAGTATAGTAGCCAGATCACCCAGCTAGCACAGCAGCTATCGCATCCAGTTAGTACTGCAGCTGTCGCACACATGGCAAGTAGCACAGCTAGCGCTCCCAATCAGCACAATAGCTAATGCACCCAGCTAGTACAGTAGCTAGATTCCCCAGCTAGCACAGCAGCTAGCCCCTCCTGTGTTTGAACTTGCTTTAACCACCATCACATTTCATTTGGCTGTACGAAAGCAGGTCTGCAAAGTGTGCCTCTCACACACCGGCGTTGGGCTGCACGCCTGTCCGCTGAGGCGTGACCCCCTTCCACACCTCCTCTTCCCTCCGCTAAGCCCCTGGCGGAGCCCGGCCACCGTTGGCTTAGTGGTGGCAGAGCAGCATACGGGTAAGTGCTCCCTGAGGATCCGCGACCTGTCACCAAACATCTTCTGTTTGCTAACCGCCCCGCCGCACTGGGCCGCCTCCAATACTCTGTCCCCAGCTTCATTTTTTCCCCCCTCACCTCTGACATCTTCAGCTGTCCCGACCTGGGACCGGTGCCCTTCTTCTGTGAGTCTACCTCAGGCTCCCTGCCACAGAGGAGTAGCCCGCCAAGACTGGATGACATTCATGGATGACAAGAGATGAGCCGTACAATCACTCAGCAATTAATATTTAATGGAACACCATTTTAAGTAGAAGGCAATAAAAATACGATGTGAAACAGTTACTGCAAAAGTGTCCCTTTATTTAACCCATCCTGGAACAAATAAGACATTCTTCAATTCATGTTTGGCATAAAATTTTAAATCCATTTTATTATAATATGTTTTTATTAACTAATTGACATGAAAAACTAATGCTAATGCAGAGATACACTGATAATTATTTTCATAATAGCATTATAATATCAAATATTGTAATATAAAAAGCTCATAGAGCAGGGCTGCATATTTACAGGATTTTAACAGGCACCGTAGTGGTTACCTGTTGGGAAAACATGACTTTATATGCAACTAGGCCAAACGAATCAGTGTCACGGCTCCCAAAGACAAACGGCTTGACGTGGCTGTGTGCACAGCACGAGGACCCCTGTTGGCCTCCTGCGTCTGCCCGCTCACAAAGGCAGGCGCGAGCCGAACTTTTCAGAGCCGAAGCTAATTAAAGGACTTGTCTTTTCATCACAGAGAAAAGCAGCGGGAGCATTGGGGCATGGGGGGGGGCAAAAACTGAAGGAAACTACCCTGGACGGAGGTGGCTGCTTTGTGCTTCATCCGCGGCATACATAATTCCTCCCGGCGTGCCGACTTCTAGGACACTCTGGCAGCCGAGGGGAGTCAGCAGATGGATGCGGGCGCTGCTTCGGTGGCTGCCTGCCAGATCCCAAAGGTTTCGCCGCAAACTTGCCTTAAAGGCCCGACGTCTTCGCACTGTGCTTCGCTCGCTGGTTCCAGGCTCAGTCACGCTCCGTCACCGGCACTCGGCCTGCTGTCCGGGTCACGTGGACCCCACGCAAACGCCGCCGTTTAAGGAACGTTTAAGATTCGCTTTACATACAAACAGCTGCCCTTGGCTAAATCCTTACGAGAAGACGGGTCCCTCCACGTCCGCAATATCAAACACTGCACCCGTGTCTTTGGCTGGCAGAAGATAACAGCCAAACTGTTTAAGCGCCGTTTGCGCACACGTGCATGCGTCAAAATGATGAACCTTAAGACACTTTGCAGATTGCAGAATCGTAGTTGTACTTTTGTTAATATTTGCATTATTATTAATTCTTGCATTTACGTACAGGACCTGTATAAAGCCGACCTCTTGGTTTTTTGGTTGATTGCCACATCTTGAGCAGTGTAATGTCACGCTCTGTGGTTACGATTTTGTTTGTTCTCTCAGTCTGCTCTTTTTCTCCCCCCCGCTCAGGATGGAGGCACTGGGGGGGGGGGGGGGCAAGCTGGCCTGGGCTCCCTCCCCTTCTCTCCATTCTCCTGCCTTCCCAGAGGACTGCGGCCCCAGTGCAGTGCCATGGGGCGCCCTGGCAGCAGGCAGCAGGGCTCAGGGATGCCAAGCTGGCCCAGCCGACTGTCAGATGCGTCCCTGCCGGCTCGGCGTCAGTGTCACAGAGTCACCGGGCCAGCGAGTAGCCTGTACGCCACCTCCCTCACGCCCAAACTCATTAACGCACCATTTTAATTGGGGTTCTCCTTCAGGATGCTTTAGACAAACTCGAAAACCACAGCTGCTGTAGTACCTGGGTGAGCTAACTGCTGTACATAAGAAGGTAAACCATACTCTTTGCTTTAAGGACTTTTTTCTCTGTTGTTTTTCTTTTAACATTTTCCTGCACGATGGTTTCTCGTCGCCAAGTTGCCAGAACATGCGCTCCGTCCATCTCCACTGGCTTCTCGACCGTCGTGTCTGTGGTTTTTTTCTGAGTGCCACTTGGCACGCTACACGCCGGTGCATGGAAATGACGGCAGGGCGAGCGTATCCTGCTAATTATAACCGGGACGCAGACAGGAAGCAGCAGGGCACGTCTGTGTGCCGCGACCGAAGGAGACGCACGTCAACAACAAACACGAGGACGCGACCGGCGTCAGAAAGCTCGCATGGCACCGGCAGGCCGCCGTAAACAAACAAGGCGCCGAATAATAATAATAGGGATAATATCCTGGTGCGAGGCTGAGAGCTGCAGGTGTTTAAAGGGCCCTTTGAAGTAAATAGGTTAGCGGGGGCTGTTTGCGCTGCCGCAGCGCATGCGGAGTGATACAGCTGCCGCTGACGCCTCTGCTCATGCCGTGGTTCTTGTGGCAGGTCTCTGCTGACCTTGCCCGTCTTCTGATAAAGGACGTCTGTGTGTGTGTGGGGAGGAGGGGGGGTGAACATTCAATGCAGGAGTGTGATTTTACCCAAAAAAGCAAGAAGAGTATCTGTACACTGTCAGATTATCCCACCGCATTTTTTTTAAATTAAGAACTGTATAACACTGCATTTTAACCACAGGTGTAGAACTACCATAGAATTGTAACTTTGCAGCTTTCTGCAGTGTGCAAATGCTTCCCTTTCCTCTAAAAATATCTGGACCACGTGACAATCCTGTTGGATGCTGCGGATCGTAGAGCGACCAGGCACTGATTGACAGTGCACGGTAATCCCGCCCAGCATAGGGTGTAGGGGCCAACTTTTCACTGCCAGAACCTTTCATCTGTCTGTGTTAGGCAGCCTGGAACGTTCTGCCTGCATTTCTGCAGTCTCCCCGAGCGAAATTCTGAACAGTGCACTTGCCTTCCCCTTTAAAAGTTTTATTGCGTCGACACCCTGCCAGCCCATGTAATGCCCTCAGAGGGTAAACAGAGCCAACTTGAGATTGCGATCACTGCAGAGACCGTCCATAGGTCGTGTTATGTTCAGCGGACCTGGGCATTATTGTTCTACTGTCTGCCTATCAGTGTGTGTGGATCTACATTATTTATGGGCTGTAAAGTAAAGCCGGTATAATATTCATAACCAGTAAAAAGCTTCACGTAATCGATATTCTTCTCCAGAACCTTCTGCCTTATTGTCCTCATACTCGGGTTAATCATTTCAAAGTGTCATGCCTGCAAGAATTCAGCAGTGTAATTTCCATTGCAAGTCTGAGTGACCGCAAATGTTTCAAGTAATTCCTGGGTGTTGTACACCCTCAGCAAAACAGCCCGAGGGAGGCCCCAAATCCTCCCGGAAACCCTGTACTGGATCTGCCGCTGGGAGATGGATGGATGGATGGATGGTCTGAGTCAACAGGTGATGTGATCTAACAAAATGTGGATGCATTTCGAAGACTAAACAGACTACATATATTTCTTATGTATTGAAATGCCAATGCAGATGAATAGAATATAAACCTACCTGCTTTCTCCATTTTTCACTCTTTCTATTGCCTCTTAGCGGGTGTGACAGCATTCCAGTGTCGGCTGCCATCACGGTATTGACTTTTAGTGTTAAGCCGTCGTGCCTGTGATCAGAAGGGCGCCACTGGCAGCCTCAGCAGAATACTCACATCTGTGGGCCCTTGAGCAAGACCATTAGCCCCCTGCTGTGAGTACTTTGGTGCAGTGTGGCCGCCCCTGCGGGCCACGGTGGGCGGACCTGTGCGAGATATACGCTCCCATGTGGCCACCAGGGGGCCTGGACCTCAGCAGCTGTAATCCCCTCTGAAGAGCAAATGTCACCTCGGCTAGAATGACCAGGACTCCAAAGACTAAACTGACTACGTATATAAAATATGTACTGTTTGTAAAGTTAGTATCAACATACTCTGCCCGGCCAAAAAAAAAAGTTGCCGTTTGAATTCATATCAGCAAATACTTGAGAGCCAATGACTGGATCATTATTACAGCTCAGCAACGTTATGCAGCAATAAAGTGAAGTCAGCTGAGTACCTGAATCTACTGAATGGCCAGGTTACACCTCCATCCATCATCAATGGATTTTTTTCTTCCCTGTTGGCATGGGCATATTCCAGGACAAGAATGCCAAGATTCATTGGGTTCGAATTGTCAAAGATTGGCAAACTTTGGGATGTACTGAAGGAGGCTTTATGGAGTTTCAACTCACTTGTCAATACAGGATCTCGATGAGAAGTGAATGAAAATAAATGGTGAGATGTTCCATAAGCCTGTGGAAACAATGCCAAGACGAATATGTGCCATAATCAAAGCTAAATGCGGTCCAACAAATAATTTCACATGACAACTTTTTTGTTTTGGCCGGGCAGTGTATATAGGTGGTCTATAAAGACCACAAACCTTGAATTGTACTCCATTTACGACTTTGCTGATCTAGGTGCATGGGTGGTGGTTCCCAGCCAGCGTCAGGGCATGGTGCAGCCGTTCCGCAGGTGTGTTTGTTGGATTGGAGATTTTCCCATGTGACCAAGATCCAGTAGCTCATTTAGCTTTGAGAGGGAAAAGAGAAACTTAGAAGGATGCACATGGTGACATGATTCCACCCCAGAGAATCTTCACAGGGCTGATTTTAGATCCTCCACAAAGGCTCTGCTGTAGTTTCTTTGATCATAAGGACTTAAAAGGCTGGTTCGGACCCGAGCCGGAGACAGGGGGGGGAGTTTAGGCACCGCGTGAGAGGCGCCTATGCGTAGCTACAGGACTGTCTCCCTCGTTAGATCGTGCCATGCATTATAGGGACACATCACCGCAGATCGTACGACAGTGGCACGGTTACCGTGGCAGCAGGTGTGTGCCGTTCCTCGCTTACACCCCCGCGATAATGCATTAGAGCACACTCCACTGGCAGTTTTGTTTGATTTCGGCTAATAACCTCTCGCCTCGCATCTTCAAGGTGGAATTCATAACAGACGCCTCCTGGTTCAGCGAGAGGTCCATTTAACTCTCTGAATCATATGAAACCATATGAAACCCAGTAGAGTAAATTAAAGGTCTAATTTTGTGTCAGCACAGGTCTAATGAGCCTCTCCATCTTGGCAGGACTGCTGGGCTAGTCCACAAACATTCGCGGGGAGAATCGTCTCAGCCTTCTGTCAGCTGGGGTGTAAAAATGCAGAACACCACGGATCTGGCCTCATGCTCATCACGTCTAGCTGTCTAACTCTGAAACAAACGAAATACTGAATTATGAAGCATTATTGAGTTATAGTTGGGTAAACGGTCACACATGGGTAATTTCTTTGCACTGCTGCCGTATAGTGTTGTGTATAGTGTATAGAATAGTGTGTGCAGAAAAGCGAGATATTTTAAAGATCCACTCGTCCATCCCATCTTTTTTGGGCCATAGGAAGCTAATTATATTCTGGCCATGAGGGTACATGAGAGGTGCAGCTCACTGGGGGAGTCAAGGTGAGCAGTCGACGTTCCCCTAAAAAAATTGCAGGGATTCTTCATTATCTTGGTGAAACATTAAGGGAAATTTGACCACTGTATCCAAAATGACAACATTATCAGAAATGGCGTGAAATATGCTGTCTTAACTCATTTTATATAGATGAGTTAAATAATGGGTTCCACAGTATAATTACAGCTGGCATAACATCTACAGAGGTCAGTGGTTCTACACTATAATTACAGGTAGTATCTTCATGGCTTATCAGTGGTTCTGATGTATAATTACAGTTAGCATAATGTATTCACAAGTAGCCTACCGTTCCTTAGTGGCCTTAAGGGTCCGGGCAGAGAGGGTACTATTCCGCTGCCTCTCGGAGGCCTCGAGCCAAACATCCGTTTGCTTTATTTCAGCCCAGCGACAGGGGGCCCTGACTCTGCTCGCCAGCGGAAGGCGAGGCTCCTCTTCCAAGCAGCCCGCTCAAAGGAAGTCTCCGCCACAGATGTCTTTGCTCACAAAAGCCCGGTTCTGCCTCATCAGCCAGACGCTTTGATCGGCTAAGTCTTCCTTTCCGTCTGCTCCCACCTGTCAATCATGCTCCACACAGTCCTCTCTGAATCACAGCTTTCTGCTACCATATAATGTGTATAAACTTCCATCTTCCATAACCGTTTATGTTACCGTGTCACGTCTCGCCTTTTTGCTCCATGTTTCCATGTCACGGCCCTGAGGTTGTCAGGTGGCCAAACCGAATAAAGACACAATGACAACGTGCTGGGGAGTTGATGTGAAAGGAGAATTAATCTAGTCCACAAGCTTCACCACTGGCTACCCTCTCCCCATTGGCAAGCCACACACGCTATGGGCGATTTTGGGACACAGATTCACCTAACCTTATGCTTTTGGAAACCCACACAAACATGGTTAAAATGTGGAAACTCTGGGCACACAGTGCTAGTAGCAGGAATCGAACACACAACTCTGGAAGTGTGAGGCTACAGTGCTAATGGCTAAGCTGCCATGTCACCCTCATTCATTTATATTTTGTACGTGTTGTTAGGTATTAACATACTAATGCAGACGAGAATTTGACACTTCCTGTTTTCTCTTTTTCCATCTATCCATCTCGTTAGTGGGCATGGTGGCACGTCGCCGATCGGCTTGTGGCTGCCAACATGTTATTAGCCATCAGTATTCAGTGCTGAGCCCGAATAATGGCTTGCTGCACTGTGAAACAGCAGTAGACTTCTGTAAAAGTCACTCTTCACATTGCAGTGTCTTCAAGAGTCTGTACAGGTCGGGTGAAGGGCACCGTCTTCCTCAGAAGTGGGACCCAGTCAAAGCACTAAGAGCAAAGGGCAGATGTGAGTATTTTGCTGCGGCGATGCCGCCCCTGCGAGCCACGGTGGGCAGACCTGTGTGAGATACACACTCCTACGTCGCCTACAGGGGGTCTGGACCTCGGCAACTCTAATCCCCTCTGAAGAGAAAATGTCACCGCAGCTCGAATGCCCGCGAGGCGGCCGCTGCCGGTGCCCGAGCACAACACGGGGCCGCCTGCAGGGGGCGTTACACGCATCCCGAGTGCCAGCTCCACGTTTAGGACAATGATGTGAGCGGCGGGCGCACGGCGGGCGCACGGCGGGCGACCTCCGCGGGCCAGCTGAGCCGCATATGCTCCGGTGCTGGGGCGATGGCGCCAGCCGGTATTTTTGGCCGGACTCAACAGGAGCGCAAACGCTCTGAGACTTGAATCATCTTCAAAGGCAGAAAACAGCCACTAAAGCATTGGTGTGAACGCGCTGTTTGAGCGTCCGCACTCGTGTAGGGGCGGGGCCACGCGCTTTCAATTTTTGGAACCGGCGAGGGTTTATTTATAGATTCTGCTGTACCAAATGCATGTAGAAATCCGGCCCGCATATATTTAGGGTATTTATACTCGCCACATGCTGCGATTGGAGGTATATCTGTTGTTTGTCAAGCTATATTTAGAGAAGTCGGATATTTTGAGTAATCGTTATTTTAAGATTTTGACGCACGTGGTTGACATGCAAAAATAATCCTCAGTAACTGTTAATCAGATATTAATATTTCTGCAAACCACATAACTCAGTTTGAGCTGTAATAAGATATTCTATGGACATTACACTCAGTGGCCAGTTTATCATGTAGACCCCCTCATTAAGGCAAGCAGCCTGATCCTCCAAAGAGCCTGAACACGGACAATCTGACAGGGACCAGAGGCTCACTCTCTGTGCAGGTGACCATTGGCTGTGCTGTGTGACAGAAGTGATTTTTTATTAGTGTTTGTTTGTGTCATACTGGCCAGTTCCGGCCGACCCCTGGGATATTTCAAAGTGTTTGTAGTTCACAGAGAGCATCCAGACAGCAGCATTTCTGTGGGTGAAAGCACCTTGTTAATCGGAGAGGTCGGAGTGGAATGGCCAGACTCGTTAAAGCTAACAGGAAGGTCACAAGGGCAAAAATGACAGCTGAGTACATGAATGTGTGCAGAGAGGCCACTTGATGTGCTTCCTGAGACATAAGGGGGGGCGGGGGATTACCCAGTACTAGTTGGACAAATTGAGTAAAGCAGCAACTGGGGGACCCTTGTATAATGTAACCAGATGTAATGCTACAGTGTAACAAGAGCATCTGATGGGGAATGTTTATCATTTACACACTTCTGATTGGCGACGGGGCATCACATGACCAAAATTAGGCCTCATTTTGGGCCACCTCACACCTTTCACTGTGCTGTGTGAGGTCAGCATGGCATAGGGACCCATAATCTGCTTCTCGTCAAGGATTTCCCCTCTTTCTTTCCGCTGTTGCACCACCGACAGTGAATTCTGTATGCTGATCACTGTCATATCCGCCCGTGTCACTCTGAGGCCGATGTTGTTTCTAGACCTTTCTCTGGGCACTTGAGGGAAGTGTGGCCCACTTGAACTGGATGGGAAATGGCTGTCAGCCTCTCTGGGTGATATGCTGATGTGTTTCTTCCGCTCAGCAGGCTTTATTAATTTGCCACTGAAGTGATGGCGTACCTTAGCAATGTGCCCCTTATGAGAGAAGAAATTTAAATCTGTTGTATTCCTTAGTGGTACTTTACCAGTCCTAGAAAAATCTTCAGTGGTGAGTATCAGTAGTTTGCAATGCAATGCAATTTTATTTATATAGCGCATTATCACAACATTACATTGTCTCAATGCGCTTTACATTTCTG
>JABFEA020000138.1:5419054-5431688 GCA_019775915.2 Cyphomyrus plagiostoma | reverse complement strand
TCGGAAAGCTGCACAGGACCTGGGAAACGGCACAGGGCCTGGAACGCCACATGAGGCTTGGAAGGCTGCACAGGACCAGGGAAACACCACAGGTCCTAGAAGGCTGCACAGGACCTGGAAAACGGCACAGGGCCAGGAACACCACATGAGGTTCGGAAAGCAGCACAGGACCTGGAAAACAGAACAGGGCCCGGAACACCACATGAGGCTCAGAAAGCTGCACAGGACCTGGAAAACAGCACAGGGCCCGGAACACCATATGAGGCTCAGAAAGCTGCACAGGACCTGGAAAACAGCACAGGGCCCAGAACGCTACATGACGCTCGGAAAGTTACACTGGACCTGGGAAACGGCACAGGGCCCGGAACGCTGCATGAGGCTCAGAAAGCCGCACAGGACCTGGGAAACGGCACAGGTCCTGGAATGCCACGTGAGGCTTGGGAAGCTGCACAGGACCAGGGAAATGGCACAGGGCCTGGAACGCCGCATGAGGCTCGGAAAGCTGCAACAGGACCATGGAAACGGCACAGGGTATGGAAGGCTGCACAGGACCTGAAAAACGGCACAGGGCCCGGTATGCCACATGAGGGTTGGAAAGCCACACAGGACCAGGGAAACGGCACAGGGTTTGGAAAGTTGCACAGAACCTGGGAAATGGTACAGGGCCTGGAAAGCTGCACAGGGCTCAGTAAGCTGCACAAGGCTTGAGAAATGGCACAGGGCCTGGAAAGCTGCACAGGGCTCAGTAAGCTGCACAAGGTTTGAGAAATGGCACAGGGGATGGAAAGCCGCACAGGACCAGGGAAACGCCACAGGGACCGGAATGCCACATGAGGCTCGGAAAGCCGCACAGGGCCTGGGAAACAGCACAGGGCCCAGAACTCCACATGAGGCTTGGAAAGCCGCACAGGACCAGGGAAATGGCACAGGGCCCGGAAGGCTGCACAGGACCTGGGAAACAGCACAGGGTCTGAAAAGTTGCATAGAACCTGGGAAATAGCAAAATAGCACAGGGCCTGGAATGCTGTAGAGGGTCTGGAAAGCTGCAAGGCGCTTGATAAAGCATACAGGGTGTGGAAAGTCACACGCAGCTCAGAAAGATTCACAGGGACTTGGAATGCTACTGATGCACTGTGAATCCTTGTCAATGTTGCTGTACTCATATCCTGACACACATCTCCATTCAGGATGGCTGTTTGAAATGAAAGCCTCACTTTCAAACGGGAATTAAAGGTGGTTTGAGTGTGAATATAGAATGGTGTCCCAGAAAGATTACAATAAAAGCATAAAGCAGATGGAGCAGGTGGTCTGTAACAGCATTTAACAGACGGCTGCTGACAGTTTCGAAGAACTGTTAAAAAAAGAGAAAAAATGACAAGTGATAAAACAAGCAGTGCATAACTAACTTATAAACAATACATCAACTTCAAATACAGGCCATTTTATGTAGCTGCTCTGGTTCACATATTTATTCTAAAAGGGGACTTTTTCCATCAGTTACTGTCCCTACAATTTAAGGCTCATTTGTGATGCATGCGAGCGCTCATCTTCTCCAAACCCTAACCATCACCTTTACACCCTCTCCATACCTTAACCATCACCCATACACCCTCTACAAACCCTAACCATCACCTGTACACCCTCTACAAACCTTAACCATCACCTGTACACCCTCTACAAACCTTAACCATCACCCATACACCCTCTACAAACCTTAACTATCACCCATACACCCTCTCCAAACCTTAACCATCACCTATACACCCTCTCCAAACCCTAACCATCACCCATACACCCTCTACAAACCCAACTATCACCCATACACCCTCTCCAAACCCAACCGTCACCCATACACCCTCTCCAAACCTTAACCATCACCCATACACCCTCTACAAACCCTAACCATCACCCATACACCCTCTACAAACCCAACCATCACCCATACACCCTCTACAAACCTTAACTATCACCCATACACCCTCTCCAAACCCAACCGTCACCCATACACCCTCTACAAACCTTAACCATCACCCATACACCCTCTACAAACCTTAACTATCACCCATACACCCTCTCCTTGTCACATAATCTCTGATTCCTCTTCAATGGTCACCTGATTCCAGTCACCTGACACTAGTCACCTGATTCTAGTCACCTGACACTGGTCACCTGATTCCAGTCACCTAACACCCTTCTTACAGTATCCCTTAACTTTTTAACATGCTTTAAAATGTTGCTAAAATGTCTCTATGGATAACACATTCAGTGGTAGCTTTTGCTCGCAATTATGAGTACAGAACCATCTCTGGAGCATAAATCATGTTGATGAAGCTCATAGGATTCATTCCTTGTGCCTTTAAAAACTACTTTACCAAATAAACCTAAAACATCAGTGAGACACACTTAGCACTGCAAATAGAAACATGTCTTTATACAGCTGTCACTGAACGTTTTAATATTTTATACTGATTTCCATAGATTGCTGTCAGCGAGGCAAATATGTCAGTGTCAACAAGACACAAAAACATCTCAATTTATATTAACAATTAACAATTTTAGATATCTATTTAACTATCAATGTTATTAAAATCATATCATGATATAAAATAATCCATAAAAATGACCATCATAAATACAAATGTTAATTTCTACATAAATTAGTACATAAATACTAGGTAAATAGATAACTCTTTTCACTGGGTAGTTAGATGTCAAACGCTATCAGCAGACACAGGAGATTCGGAACATTTCATCTATAATAAAGAGTCACAATTGTTAAATTGTGGACATAAGCGGTTTTCATCGGACAGCAATAGTATGTAAAAAAATGTCAAATATATTTAATTAATTAGTTGAATTGATGATTATTTATATGGAATCTTTCTATATCAAAGCATATGTTTCTGTGTATGTGTGTGTTGGGATTGGGGGGGTTCTGGTTCGGAGAAGGCTGCCTTTATATGGAGTTTCCTGTCCCGGCATTAAACCCGTGGTCGACCCCCTACCCTTTTGGCGCACGAGGCCCCGCCAGGGGAAGCGGATGCTTCGCTGGACCGCGTCGCCCTGCTCCGGCGGCGAGAGAGAAGAGGGACCTGCCTCTGTACAGAGGGACACTGCCTTCACGTTCGACGCCCTGCTGAAGCCCGGCTCTCCGGGGGCCTCAGCTCAGAGGCGACGGAAAAAGTGATGCGGGGGGGGGGGCATCCAGGAACCGTCACGCGACATCACCCGTAAGATGAGGGTCGCAGAACAAGCGACACGGCAGAAGGAACCAAGCACAGCTGTAGCCTCTCTGGGACAGGTGCCATTATTCGTGACACAGACCCAGTGAAACACTCCTCAAGCGTGACACCGTAGAGCTTTACTGAGCCAGAGCTGACTCAGCAGATATGGTGACAATGGGAGTGACACAGAGAGTGAGACTGAGGATGCACACCCATCTCCAGTGTCACCCCCCCCCCAAGTTGTGCTTAGAGATTCACATTGGCGATTCATCCCTGCCAGTGCCGGATGCAGATCAATGTAGAAATAGCGGTCTCTCCCTAAACTACAACAGCGAAACGTTCTCCCACACAGTGAATTCCCGGCATTGCGATATTAAGGAACAATCAGCTCGTGGCAGCATTTCCTCAGCCTTCGTGAGGGGCACGACATCACGCGCCACATAAATTGCTTTGTGACACCCCTCACCCCCTGCAGAATGACAGCGTGGATGATGCCTGTACACAGATGTGACTTTGACTGTGTGTAGGAGCTGAGCTCACTTCATATCTCAAAGATGCTTTCTGCAATGTGTTTATCTTTGTATCTGAAAGCGTCAGTCTGACTCATGCACGATACAATGGGTCTTTCTACATTTCGCCCTGGGTGCTAAGGCTGCCGGTAAGAAATGCTAATCGCACGGCTATTCCCCAGATGCCTGCCCCTTGCCATCTGCTGAGATGGAGCTTCAGCCTGCACTGTGTCCTGACACTTAGCACGCTAACGTAGCGTGCGGTCTTGGGGCCCCAGCTAGCTCTGAAGCCTAGTGCATGCCAGGGCCCTAAGCATATCGCTTTGAGCCCACAGGGGGCCTCATGCAGTGAGCTCCCTACCTTGGGCTCTGCGTTTCCAGGGAAAGGTTCTAGGTAACCGTAACCCTGATTCGATAACTGGTAACTGTTGCATGAGTCGGCAGACAGATAGTAATATTTTCATTTATGGGTATGATGTATGCACACTCAAAAATGTGACTCAAAAATGTGGCAAAATTACTAATTATTATTGTAAAATTTAGAGGCATTACTATTCAATAATGCTTTACACATCCAGTTTTTTAAGCTCTTCAAAAAGGAAGGATATTATGCAATGACGCGGTCTAAAGTGAGCACCACGTACGGCAGATGTGCTATCCCTGAAGTCACGGAGATGTGCAGGTAGCTGTTTAATGGTGAGCAGCAGCTTTCTCCGTTCATCACGAGCATGCTGTTGTTGCAATATGTGTCAGTCTTGGCAGAGAGGAGGACAAGTAGTCCAGGCCTCCCCATGGCCACGTCAGGTGGTTACAGGATGCGGGGGGGTGGGATGCACAGCCTCCCAGCCACGATCACTCTGTAGCCTGGAAACCCAAAGCTTCTTCCTCCTATCTCACCCCCCCTGTCTGGGTAACAGGCGAAGCTTCTATCGAGGAGGAAGTCTGAACAGCAGCGAGGAGTGAGGCTCACATTTAACGGCTTGTAGAAATTGATACCGTAATATCTCATGAGCTCCAAAGGGTTTGCGACAAGATATTCTGTGGGGAAAATAATCCATCATATGCAGGGATGTATAGTGAGCCCTGAGGAGTTGCCCCTGCCCTCTCCCTGCGCTTGCCTGCTGTAGGATGCTGGGGAAACGTGCAAATAACTCTCCCAAGAGTGAGTCTCCAGCTCTGTCTTGGCCTTTTGCTTGTGTAATATTAGTGCACAGTGTGCAAAACACAAGTGCGGCTAAAATAAGTCACTCCACAGAATTACCAAGCATTTCCATGTGCAGCCAAACTACTGTTTTAGTGACCTCTCGTCCATCCATTTTCTGTTACTGTTTGTCTGATTCATGGTGGCAATGGGTCTGGATTCTACGGGCATAGGAGCAACCCAGGATGGGACGCCAGCCTATCAAAAGACAGACGATTGAGCAACACCAATTGACCTCAGCATGTTTTGGACTGAGGAAGAGAAACCAGAGGAAATCCGACACAGAGAGAACCTGCAAAATCCACACACATGGAGCCACAAACCCAGGTCTCAGAAGTGTAAGGCAACAGCGCTAACCACTGCTCCACCATGCCGCCCCTGCCTAACACCTAACACTCTACAAGTGTTAATGTTCACAACTTTAAGCTATAAAGCTCATTCCATCAGTGTCCCAGAAAGGATATTGCGCATTGTCCCTGAGTCAGCAAAAACCAATCATCTCAAATATAAATAACAAATTGTTTAGTTGTTTATTCTATCCAAAAAAACTCACAAAGTACACCAATCAGTCAACAGTTCAATGTAGTCTAAACTGCAGTTATGAGACTTTAGATCAGGAAGTTGTTGTACTTGGGAATCCTGGCGGAAAAGCGGTGACTCCGCAGCTGGGAATGTGGCGGACAAAGGAGGAGTCGAGGTGTGAGCTGGTGCCCCCACTGGCCCTGTGACTCGTTCCACAGGGAGCATGTGCGCCTCCTCCACTCCTGTCCCGCTGACTTACAATCAACACTTTTGTTGCCAGGTATTAATTGGCCCATTTTTGACGAGTCCATTTGATAACGTGCCTTAACTCGAGCGCGTCTCTGGCTGCAGGTGTGTCCAAAAATGCAGACGCGTTGCTGAGGGAGTGTGACCCGTTTTCCGTGGCATTCCGGGAACCAAAATGGCCCCTCGCTTTATAGCCTGTCATTTTACTGTAATTAGGCCTCAGGATGGTGAACGTGTGAGGAGCTCGGCTCTCCGCCAGTCCCGAGGGAATCTGGCGACGACGTCGAGGAATGGAGTAGCATCTCCTGCAAGCTCTGCGGCAAAACGGCAGTGTAATCACTGTCAGGCGCATTCCTGCGTGATTCTTCAGAGAGTGGCACCCGAGACCGCAGAAGAATTATGGAGGAACAACAAAGTAAAGAGAAGCTGACAAGCACGCAGATATTCTCTTTGGTTAAACTGACAGGCCCAAACGCTCCACATACATCCAGAAAGCAAATCCTCCTTTCCTTGCTTTGCTATGAATTCCACTGGTTACGGTTCTAATTTTAATGCACACTTCTTTGTGTTAGCATGTGGGTAAAATAGCAGCTGGATATGAGCACGGCCTATTTGTGAACGAAGAGGGAGAAAGAAATCACTAGTATATCGTGCAATGGAATCACAGTTTATACTGAATTTGGCCAAATACCTCAGGCATGTATATGGAGATGATTTTAAGATTTACAGAGGCACCGTTGGTACTTGGATGGTGAATTTCCATAGCCTTTCATCTTCTTTATATGGCTTTATATGTGAAAAGGTACAACTAGATTCTCTTATCACCACTAAACTATACATAATGTGGCGATAATTATCTGCATGCACTGAGCGTTCAGGGTAAGAATACATTTTCCCAGGCTGATATGTTTCAATTGGTATTGGTTGTATAAATTATTTTTAAAAATAAATTTGCACTTCATAGGAATATTTCCATTTCCCTGCATTTCTTGTGAGTGGAGCTGATCATATAGAAATTCATTGGGAGTTATGCAGACTGTAATGGACTGTGCCCCGAATGCAGGTACCCAGGCGGGGAGCGACAGAGAGGCCGCTGTGCTCGACACTGGGGCCACTCTCTGTAATCATGCCCAGTCTTATCAACAACTTCTAGAGGATTTCCTGTGCAGCACCTTGAAACCTGATTAATTGGCTTGTCAGCAGAGTATTTTTATCCGCGTTTCCCAGTCGGATACGGATTCACAGCCCTTCCCATTGTCCTCTGGTGTCCTACAGAGAGCCATGTGACGGGCGCAGCTGGGGGGAGGATGGACTGGTGCAGGACAGAGTGGCCCACTGCTGCACGTCCACCTGCCCTCTAAACACGCCCTGCCTAACCCCACCCCCACCACCAGCCCCCGGCCAGGAGTGTGACTAAGGGGACAGAACTGTACACTTAACAGCTTCTTAAGGTGGACCATCCACTCTTCCTCGTCACTTACAAAGACAGTAGCTGTTTTTATACTGCCAGGTGTTAGAAGTTTGGGCTTTTCAGCCCGTCCCGTCCATCTTATACATGCTTTTTCCCAGTCACAGTCCTACCTGCATCCCATACAAAACATTGCAGGACTGGAGAAATACAATCATACTCTATGGGCAATTTTAAAGATATCAATGAGCCTGACTGCATGTCTTTGGAATCCTGATCAACACGAGCAGAACATCCAAACACACACACCCACATCACACACTCACAGAGCCAGCTCACTGATCAGTGATTTGTGAAATATTTCATTCTATATTTACTCCCACACCTTGCTTGCTTTGACCAGGTCATTATATTGTCCAAAAAAAACAAAAAACGGGTCAATGGGGAGCAGAATGTTCTGGCAAAACGACAAATTATCTTTTGAGAACCAATTAAATGCCAGATGATCTTTTGACATTTTCATCCAGCTAGTGCTTTCGTTGGCCTCTGCTTCAGTCAACCAGCTCGGCAGGACTGAAAAATGTGCATAACAAATGTGGACGATGCAGAGTCACCAGAAGACACTCACTCCGACCACCAGGCTGGACAAGAGTGACTGAGCATGTTGGCAAATGGCTGGCTGGCAAATGGTGGGGAGGGCGTGACCGGGGAATGGTGTGGAAGGTGTGGCCAGTGAATGTGGGGAGGGTGTGGCCAGTGAATGTGGGGAGGGCGTAGCCAGTGAATGTAGGGAGGGTGTGGCCAGTGAACGTGGGGAGGGCGTGACCAGTGAATGTGGGGAGGGCGTGGCCAGTGATTGGTGGGGAGTGCGTGGCCAGTGAATGTGGGGAGGGCGTGGCCAGTGATTGATGGGGAGGGCGTGGCCAGTGAATGTGGGGAGGGCGTGGCCAGTGATTGTGGGGAGTGCGTGGTCAGTGAATGTGGGGAGGGCGTGGCCAGTGATTGGTGGGGAGTGTGTGGCCAGTGAATGTGGGGAGGGCGTGGCCAGTGATTGATGGGGAGGGTGTGGCCAGTGAATGGCAGAGAGATCGGGACTGGGAAATGGTGGGGAGTGCATGGCCGGCTAATAGCAAGGAAGGGACAGCCAGCAGACAGCAAACAGCGGGGAGGGGATGGCCAGTAAATAGTGTTCTTCTATTTATGGCTTGAGTGGAGGAGAGAATGAGGCCGGTTCTGCACCTGAGGTGCAGAGACCCCACATTGTGACCTGGCTGACAGAGACGTCCGTTCTGTGAGAATGACCGGGACAGAGCCAGTCCAACGTGGTGTTGGCGGGATCTCACCACTGAACCAACATCAAATATCTTTCTACCACTTAATTTAGATTTAATGTGCATTTAATTTAGTACTGCTCTTGATATTTGCACCATTATTTCTCTGGTCATCCATCCATCCATCCATCCATCAATTTTTTAAAACCGCTTATTCTGTCCAGCGTCATGGCGGCTCTGAAGCCTATCCCGGAGGCTAAGGGCGCATGGGAGGGAACAACCCAGGACGGAATGCCCATCACAGGGCACACTCACACGCCATTCACTCACACACCATTCACTCTCACACCATTCACTCAGACTTCATTCACTCACCCACGCACACCTATGGGCAAATTGGCAACTCCAGTTAGCCTCAGGAAGTTTTTGGACTGTGAGGGGAAGCTGGAGTACCCGGAGGAAACCCCACAGGGTGAACAAACTCCACACATATGGAACCACTGCCCCTTCTCTGGTCATTTTCCAGTATAATTTAATAAAAAGCTGCCTATCTGTACTGGTGCCCCATCCCAGGTGTCCCTGCGCTTCTGAGACCTGGACAGTCCCACTGGACCATACTTAGGTCACTGTCATCATATAAACATTTTCACACTCCTCTTTGCAATACCAGCCCTCATTAACCCTGATAACTTAACCCTGATAACTTCCAGATGGCCTTATTTATCTTTGGTTTTAATCGGTTTCAATAAAAAAAAAAAAATCTTGAGAGAACAAGCATGAAACTGAACCTGGAGATTATGTGTGTCATTCTCGACATCAGCGACTCCACCGTGAGATTCCCTTACCTGTGAGTATAAATAAATGTGAAGCGAGGAGATTGCAGTGCCCGTATTTGGTACTTTGAGGTTACCAGGAAATAGCTCCTCTGAGCAGGTAGATCAGACCAGCGCTGCTTATTTTGAATAAAAACAAATGCAAACCAATCCCTAAATATCTCCAACTTCATATGTGGTTTCCTGTCATTATAAATCTATTCCTTCATTTCATACCTGAACATAATATATTCATAGACACGTAATACATGTATCTGATTATATGATTATACATTCACATATACAGTACTGGGCAGAAACCTTACTCAGTCAAAGAAAATGTTTAAAGCTATTTATTTAGATAGTAAGTGTATATGTGTTCAGAAAAAAAATTGACATTAGAACATCTGCAAATTAAGAGTAACGCAATAGAAACTAACAAGTTACTAGTTCTCCAAAAAAGTTACTAATCTCTTGTTGGATGACTGTATGTACACGTTTAGTTCCCAAACCTCTCCTCAGGGGCACCCCAGTCGTTCCACGTATTTGTTAAATTACACCACCAGCTCATTTAACGAATCCATTTAATTAGTTAAATAACTCAGGGAGGTATTGATTAGCCATACAAGGTATATGTATACATGGGTATATTAAATGGCTGCTGCACATACTGAATTGACTTGAGGAGAGGTTTTGTAATGGCTAAGCTGACACACTTTGACAGACATAACGTCATAGTTTAAATCAACGCAAACATCCTTTAGGCATTATTTTCTTTGACTGCCTAAGACTTCTGCACAGTACGGTTCAGTATTAATACAGACATACCTCAAGCAGATACGGGTTTGACCAAAGTGCTATTTTCTCCATCAATCGGTATGGGATACTAACTCTCGTTTGCACTCATTAGATGACATAAGCCCTCACTGGCATTTTTACGTTGTCACATTCATGGAGTTCATCTCCATTTGTTTGGTCTTGGTCAAGTGTTCTACATGGCATAGTACTCATATGTACTCACTGTACTCAGATATTCATTAGTACTCAAAATAGCAAATGAGTACTTCAACTGAACTAAATCAGTTTTGCCTTTAAAAAATATGCCAGTGCCAGTAATAATGAAGGCAACTTGCCCGTAAATTATCAATGAGTAAGGCTGAGTATTCTCCAGGCAGGGATCTCACAGGAGCCTCATGAAGCACACAAGGATAACCAGCCATAAATTGGAGTCAGGAAAAGAGGATGAGTTTAAAAAAAAAAATCGCTGGAGAGTGCTCCGTGAGGCAGCCAAGCGATCGTCCAAAAATTTATTTCTATCTAGTGACAAATACATGAGAAAGCTTCTGTTTGAGCAAGAACACTTCTTTAAAAAACCCATGTTTAGGCAGTGATTAATTACCTTGAATAAATAATTTGTTGGTTATAAGTACAGCTGTGTAGCCTTACACGTACACAATAATGTATAGTGTGCTAGCGCGTTAGCGGGCTAGCACGCTCCCCCGCGCACAGGATGGTGAGTATAGTGGCCATATGCTGGAGTCAGCAGGTGACGCCTGTGTCATTCATAACTGCAGGCCTGGGAAATAAATGTGCCGCTGTAGGTGGACTTCCTAGCATCAGAGTGAGCAAAGCATGTTTGTTGCTGCAATAAGACTGTGACAAATTATAATTGCTCAGAGAAGTGATTTTAAAATCTACCTAGATCAAATATTCAGTAAGGTTGTCTTCCCTGAATTACAGTTTAACCAAATATGGTGATGGGATTTTTTTTGTTTTACTTTTTAAAAGTAAAAACAGAAATATTTTATTGTATACTTTTATTGTATACTTTAAATCCCCTTTCTCTGTCTTTTATTTGCATCCATACAATATAGAGCTTAATTAAAGGGGAAATATGCACTGTTCCTACATGGTCATTGCAGAGTATTTTCTTAGTCTGTACAGAGTCCAACATAAAGTCATCTTTAGTTGAGACTGTTGAGTGCACAAGTGTCCCATGGTGTTAGAGGTGCCCTTGTCCAGAGCAAGTGCTGAAAGTGATGAAAACGCACCCCTCCCCCGACATGCAGTTGCCGAGGCTTCCGTTATATTCCGTCTCTCCGGCCCGCTTGCCGGGGAACCTGGAGGACGCGGCGCTATCAGCCTCCGCAGGGGATTACTTCTGCCGCTCGTCCCCGCTCTCCGGAGGGGGGTTGGAAGGCCACAGACGAACGCGCACACACGCGTGCACACGCGCACGCGCACACACGCGTGCGGAGTAAAAATAGCAGGAAGTGTGAGGAACGGCCCGGTCCCACAGCTGGCTCCCACACTCTCTCCATCTCGCTCGGCGCGATGCCTACAGCTGCCCTTTTATTTTTATCGTAACATTTTGCTGTTTGCGTCCCAGTTCGGGCCGGGACAGGCTCCCGCCTCACGCTGCTGCTCTAATGAAAAGTCCACCGCTATTTTACCGTTTTTTTTCAATTAAGCTGTCATGAGACCCCTTTCTCGTTCGATAACAATAGCCAGAATGAAATTTGGCAATTCCAATGTCTAATGTTGCACAAAACTATGGGTTTAAGGAGATCCACAACTGTATTTGCCCCGGAGAAAGTAATTATGCTAAACAACTGTTTATATCCGAGTAAGGGGTGACTGTATGAAACAGACACTCCACAGATCTCCTTTATTACGCTGAAATTGCTCACAAGGTAATAAAAAATTCCTTACAGCCATGAAAAATACTATAATGCAGAAATTATAGAAGAAAAACGGGATTCTGTTCATGTAATGTGGAATCAGTTTTCCGGTTTTGCTGATCATATTCCGGACTCCAAAAGCCCTAGAGGACCGCAGTTCATTAGACAGCAGGGATCCATCGCCAGCGTTTCCGTTTAAGGTTTCTCCACCTCACAGTAACAATATGGTTAGTTAAAAAAAATGCAGCCACTTAGCGACGAGTTTTTTTTGTCAATTATTTTCGCTCATGCATTTTAAAATTCGGGTGAGGCGCTAAGGACACTGCAGGAAAAATCTGTACACAGCCCAAAAGTACACAGTGCTGTTTAATCATCTTTCACAGTCCCTTTAGCGATGCCAGCAATGTCACAGAAAGACAAGCGTGACGCATCGCCATGCTCCGGCCCTCCGCTGTATATTTATACACATGGAGATCATTCCGGAAAAAGCCATGGGTCACACTGCAGCGATGCTGCTCTGTGAAGGTCCGCAAACAGAAGCAGACCCAGGCGGTATGACTGTGGCTTTGAAAATAACAAGACTTCTGGGAGTCTAGGACAACTATATCGATTTAATATAATATTTACACTCAAAACCTGATGGAGATGTGTTATGGCTGCCAAGGAACAAGGTTTATCTTCGGGGGCGGGTAACCATGTGTTCACAGGTGTTAGCTGAACAAGAGTAAGATCAATAGTCTCTCTCTCTCTCTCTCTCTCT
>JABFEA020000138.1:5399744-5412471 GCA_019775915.2 Cyphomyrus plagiostoma | reverse complement strand
CCACTGTACACTGTCAGAAAGGGGAGACCATGCCACTGTACACTGTCAGAAAGGGGAGACCATGCCACTGTACACTGCCAGAAAGGGGAGACCATGCCACTGTACACTGTCAGAAAGGGGAGACCATGCCACTGTACACTGTCAGAAAGGGGAGACCATGCCACTGTACACTGTAAGAAAGGGGAGACCATGCCACTGTACACTGTCAGAAAGGGGAGACCATGCAACTGTACACTGTAAGAAAGGGGAGACCATGCCACTGTACACTGCCAGACATGAACGACTCACAGGTGGGGTGAATCATTAAAACCATGGTCTCCTGACTCACCCTCCGACAGACAGCCACCTCCAAGCATAAAACTGGTTTTATTTCAGCTTGTTCTCTTGACCTAATTAGCAGTTAATCATATGTGCTACATACACCTCTCTCCCAAATCACCAGAGTACAGCATAACATTTATTAGGTATGGGGGGAGGCATGGCAGAGATTGTTTGATTCAGGCTTGTCGCCACATAAAGCGAGATTACTTTATTGTTTGTATGTGACGTGGTATCAAGGACAGCAAATACACGGGTAATGGCGATTGTGCAACTACGCTATCCACAGAACTAACCCAGAACAAAACAGCTAATTTCCATGATCTGTAGGCAAGAATATTCCTAATATTGGCAAACATGAATAAAGACAACATGACAAGCATGGAAATGAGCTTACACCACATCAGAATGGGAAGTTAAAGAAAAAAAACAGGATGATCTACACTTAGAGCACTTCAGACAAATGTAAACAGCAGTAAAGGACTGTATCCTCAGTGAAATGTAAGCCGAGTGGAAGAAGGCAGGTACTGACCTCCTTTCCCCAACAGAACTGATGGGTTTAAGTCAAGTAAGCCATGAATCAGAGGACCTCTATGAGAGAATACCTCAACGATGTACAGCAGGCAGAGCAGGAATGATTTTGGATTATAACGGGGCTCTGATGGAAAAGCCTCGGGATCTGTGCGCACTCCGAGAGGAACGAGGGGCCAGACGGGATTTGGCACAGAGACCCTCGCACGGAAACCCTCAGAAGTCGGCGAGGGGCTCAACACAAGATCTCCAGTCGTCCTCTGGCAGAAGCTCCCTGAATACCAATGAGCTTGTAAACACCCTGACAGCCCCAAGGCGGGAAACCTCAGAGTGAACATTGGGCGGACTCAGGGCAGGACGTTAAAACCGTGACCCGCAGCTGTGTAGAGAGCAGCATGAGCTCCTGATTGGCTGGGGACAGAACTGACACCATCATGCTGAATCCAATCACATAAAAAAAAGAAAATGTATATATAAATAGACGCACGATATAAACGTTTTAAGTTGACATTCATTACAGAAGCAGATAGCTAATAATGAAGGACACAGCGGCTTTCATAACTTTGCAGCGCGCTAGACATTATCAACTTGGGAAAAAAGAAAATGCAAACGCGCAGCTTTTTCCCTTCAGGTGACTCCAGGGGAGGCGCCGCATTGGGCGCCTGGACCCCGCAAGCGGCGCCTAATCAATTTTATATGCCAAGCAACATTCCTAAAGCAAAAAAGCGGTTTCATGCGCCGGCTGAGGGCGCAGCCCGTGAGGCACGGCAGCTAGCGGTAGCATGGCGCGGAGAGACACCTGCTTAATGTCTGCGCGCTTTATGCGTTTGGGAGTCTCCCTCTGAGCAGGACGGCGGGCATGGGAATAGGGGCAGGAGGGCGAGCAGGAGGGCGGGCAGGAGGACAAGCAGGAGGGCCGGCAGGAGGGCGAGCAAGACGGCGGGCAGGAGGGCGGGCAGGACGGCGGGCAGGAGGGCGGGCAGGACGGCGAGCAGGAGGGCGGGCAGGACGGCGGGCAGGAGGGCGAGCAGGAGGGCGGGCAGGACGGCGGGCAGGAGGGCGGGCAGGAGGGCGTGCAGGAGGGCGAGCAGGAGGGAGAGCAAGACGGCGGGCAGGAGGGCGGGCAGGAGAGCGAGCAGGAGGGCGGGCAGGACGGCGGGCAGGAGGGCGAGCAGGAGGGTGGGCAGGACGGTGGGCAGGAGGGCGAGCAGGAGGGCGGGCAGGCGGGCGGGCTGGAGGGCGTGCAGGCGGGCGGGCAGGAGGGCGAGCATGGGGAAAGGAGCAGGAATGAGTGACATCATTTTCAAACGGAAGTGGGGGATAAAAAAAAGATCAGTGTTATGGTGATGTGAGTGAGGTGAATGAATGGGCCCATTGCCTCGGGATCCACACCCACCGGGCACAAGCGAGCAGCACTGGAGTGGCTTATTTCTGGCTTAAGTACAGATCAGTACAGTGACAGTGAAGTAGGCTCATTACAGTCATTCTGAATGATGCAGCCCCCACACCACCCCGGGGTAATGCGACACGCTCTCACATAGAGTGGCCCCCACAGTCCATTTCCTGCCCTGTGTACCTTGAATTCCTTTGCGGAGCGGGACTGGGATCCATCCTGGGGCCTCTCATGAAGCCCCCCTTGACTGTAAATCAAAGGGACAGGCTCCCCCACGGCCCCCGCCGTGATCGATGGCTTTGGGCGCGGCCCCTGCGACCTCGCCTGTTGCTCTTCCAGGATGAACAGCACGCTGCCTCCTGGGGTTTTTAGAGCCGATGAATTGGCCAGGGCACAATGACACATAATAAGGTCTCTGCAAAGCCAGTGAAGGGGAAAGACGGAGCGTCTGTGTTCCACACGGCCACACTAACACTGACACTAACACTGACACTAACACTGACACACTGATGATGCCATTGACACTGATTTTAACACCAACACTGACACCCTGTCCAAATTTCAGCCAGTAACCCACTCCTCTTAGTCAACAGATTATACCACCACTGACCCACCCAATCTTTCCCCTCCCACACCCCATTAGGGACAGACATCAACCAGGTCTGGCGAAATTTTTGAGCTGAAAAAAAAAGACGTTTTTAATGCACATTTCAAGGGTAAAATTTTCTTCAAATAGGATGCCAAGAATATCTGTGTGAGATACTGGATGTACTTGAATATTATTGTAAACTGTGAATTGTGCCTGTCATTTAAACTTAAGAAAGCGCTGCAGCGTGCAGGATCTGATGTTAGATAGGTGGTTATTTACTGCCGTGGAAGAGGCAGTCATTTCAGACTCGTAAAAAACATACCGCCGGGTATCATTAGTGCACCTGTTACGAGTAACACGTGAGGTATGTGTCGCGCGCACTGGGCTCACACAGGTCTGTCTCGGGGGTTTGAACTCCCCGGCCTACCTGTGGGCCGATTTTGGCAGCCACGTGTGGGATCCTGTCCAGCCCTCCGCTGCTCCCTGAGCCCCGGCCACACAGGCCTGCCAAGGCACCACGGCCAACAGCGCGGGTCGTCTTGACCCCTGAAGACACTCCCTACAGAGGCAGCTCCTTCCAGGGCACCTCAAAGTGCAAGTCACCCTGGAGACGAGGGCCTTGCCAGACCTCCCTGCACCTCAGACAAGGCCCTACCCCCCCAGCCCAGCCCACGCAGGCACTTAAACAATAAGCCAGACGGTGTTCCCCTTTAAGAGCCTACTGCTGGAGACACTGACCTTCCTTGCGCTTATCATTCATTAATCTTTTGAAGATTCATCTAAATCTAACTTTCTTTTTCAGACTCCAGCCATTAAGATTCCAGCATAAGACCAGGCCATCTCACTGTGACACAGTAACCATCATGAACTACCCAAAATACTCCTGTTTATGATCAAGTGTACCGATCACTGTAAAAATAACTCTGAGATAAGCCACCCTTGCAGCTGAACACAAGGCTTGCAGTGAGACTGGACAGGTCGTGCGTGACAAGGAATCCCATTCAGCTACTCGTACCTTCACATAATTTCATTCTTACTGGAGGTACACCGACGTTCAGTCTCATCATCTTTTAAACATCAGGCCCTTCGATTTCTATCAGTATGACTCTCACCGTTTTGCCCAACATGGAGAAAAATCACTCCAGTGTCAAGAATGACTCGTCAATCTCATTATATCCAAGCCCCTGGGAAACCTGCTCTTATCGGCATGCCTGCATAAATACTGATAAACTGCAATCGTAATTTGAAGTGGGAATTTGAGCCTTAAAGAGTGCCATCACACACACACACACACACACAGACATACAGAAAAAGATGCACTCAGCACCCACTGGCAAATAACACAGCTAATCCAGTTGGAGACCACCAGCTAATTATGCGATATATAAATCAAGGGCTCCTGCATTATGTGCTGCTGTAATGGTCTGTAATACTCCTCTGGAGATTGCCTACATTTACACCCAGGCCAGTGTTGATTATAGGCATCACCTACCACCAGAAGCGCCAGATTCTCTGTTTACTTTGGCCGGGATAATAGTGCTGCGTGTCATCGAAAGATGGCAAGTGTCCTAAAGCATGTTGAGCAATAGCGATATCAAACGCACCCGGAACGGCCCCTTAATCATATTAAGGAAAAGGAGGCCTGTGTAAAATTGTAATGCTTACGCTACCTGAGCGATTTCGCTAAACAAAATATTAACGCAGGCTTACGTTAATGACTGACCGCACAGCAGAAGAAACGTTTTCTTTTAAAAAATAATAAATAAAATAATAATAATAATAATAATAATAATATAACGTTTAGCTTCATTTAAGAAACAAGTCTTTTGCCAACGTTTCCAAATGAAAAGTCTTGGTTGCATCTTGATATTTGTGAATGGTTCACTGACCACACCCAAAGTGATCAACAAGGTCTTAATTTCTGTTAAATGTCTTTGATTGTTATACGAAGAAGAGCATTTCATGAGTAAAAGGTTGTTCGCAGCATCCCTAAATCAGGGATGGTTGCGCTTTGGCTGTTGGATTTCTTACTTCAGCATAACAACACAGCACAAAGCACCTGTCCTATGCAAGATAGTCTGCAGTGGTACATCCGCTGTGTAAGACCTCAAAACACAATAATTCTTATGGCCCTTTATATTAAAAAATCTCACTGAAAAACATTTTTAAGCAGAACACAAAAATACATCGGCTTAGATATATCAGTAATAACATCCGTCTTACTTAAATGTTGCCTTTTTAATGTACTGTACCGCCACATAACGGGTTTATTGGAGAAGAGATACATGCGTATGGTGTTTAAAAGCAAGCATTACCATAAGAACTGGGAAATACACACAAAACCGTTCCGTGTTAACAATATACTGTTTCAGGGAAAACAGAAAAACGGCGTGTGGGACGCTTGTGATTGATTTTGTCGGACTCACGCTTTCGGGGAAACGGGACTGTGTGCGCGGCCATGTGCGCGTCCCCGACAGCCGCACCGCATTCGCGGCCCATTTTCTGCTGTTGGGGAGTTTTCTGGCACCTGTCTATGCTGACATGACCGACTTTCACACTCATCCAGGACAGCTGCCTGCAAACCATTTTATTATGTAGTTGGGCCACGCTGTTTATCATGCAGTTGAAAAACTGCGCACAAGCTCATCTATTTCCAAATCGTTATAGCTGCTGCTAATATTTCTATCCCAGTCATCTTAGCGAGACTGATAAATTATGTAATACGCTGATAAATGTATGAAATGCAAGTTATATGAGGCTATAAACGAAATGCGGACAGTCGCTGCTTTGTCGTTTTATTACTTTCCTCTGTCTTGGTTAATTTAAAACGTTTTAATCAGTCAATTGCGTTGAATCACACTGGTTTATATACACATGGTCACATAGTTTTCAGAAACGCACATCAGGCAAATTACAGATGCTGTAAACCCAAAAACAAAGCATAACATTTAACAACACGGCGAACTAGAATCAATTCATATATATATGTTAAGTAAAGCCAGCAATGCGCGTGACATAGGCTAGTAGCTGAATTAATCACGATCACAACCGACTAATTTACTGCGTCATTATTACTACATGGCAGGTATTGGGATAGGCAGCTCTGGATTACCATAAAAGCAGAGTGTACAGTCACCTTATGGACAATAAGCTTTTATTCACCGTATCGCTCCCTGCTTACCTCCTAGTGTATTATACTAGTGCTTTGATTCCTATGAAATTTGTGTTGACTTCCTTTGTAGGAACAGACACCTCACATCACACGTCATTTTATTTTGAATTGCTCATTTCCATGCATTTGGGGGGTAATTATTTTGCCGGTCATTTCAGTCACACCGTATCTTGTTCCCAGCTCATCGGAAACGGTTAAACGCGGCTCTTGCGTTAATTCACAAAGCGGGGGCTGTTCCGTGCTGCCCTTTGAGGCCTTAAAATAGACCTCTTGTATCGTTTCCAAACTCCGGGGTCTATTTTCTGCCGAGCCCAGCACAAATTGCTGCCGGATAAAAGGTGTTTGATTAAAGCGCGGCCCGAGCGCCGCCTGCGGCGCGTCCTGACCTGCGGCATCTGGCCGCCGCTCCGCTTTGTGCCGTTTGCCAGCTTTGGCGGCTCCACTGCTCCGCAGCACCCGGCTCCGGCAGCACCCCGTAGATGTAAAGCCTTTGACAAAAAACCGGTGAGTCATCAGAGTTCAGCTTTCGTAACTTCTGAATAAATCCTGCCGAGTTTACCATCTGAAGGTCAAAAAGCGCGCACGCCATCCCCTCTCGAGTGCCGCACCGGCCGCCCGGTCTGGGGAAGCTCCCTTAAATGCAACACTAGGTCCTCTTATTGTACCCTTTAAAAAAGCGGCATTCCTGAGACCCCCCCGCGCCCCTCGATGCCGACCCCCCGGCCTGGATGGGGGTCTGCGTGTCTGTCTGTACGGGTAACATGATGCCCCCTGCTTTCCCCTTCAGGGAGCGCTGCTGAATCGATCGTAGCTGAAAGTGCTGAAGCGGCATCGCGGCAGTTCCGACCGACGCAGCCCAGTGAGTCACTGGAGCTGAAAACATGAACAGGACTGCTGACTTCTGAAACAAGACAAACACTCAGGAACGCTGCCCGGGAGCAGCGCTTTTCACATCAGCCTCATTGGCGGCTCTCCCCTCCTCCTCCTCCGCGGCCGCCGCCGCCGTCGCCGCTGCTGCATTCCCACCGCAGTGCTCCGGCCACCGCTTAAAAACACTCTATGAATAGCATCCGTATCAGATGCGCAGAAATCCACGGCAAAGCCCAGGGGGCAGGAATGTACTACGCTAAAGTGAGCGTACCGAGCATTATCGTTTAGCACAAATGTGACCTCTTCTTTTTGTCTTTATTTTTCTTTTTTGCAAACCTGTCGTTCCTCTCTAATAAAACTGATTTGTTTATATTTTGATTCATTTTTTCGCCACTTTAAAACATTTGTTAGGAACACTGAATTGTACACAACACAAAATGAGCTGCACTCTTTCTATATATAACTGCAATATTAATTGTGTGTGTGTCAAGTGCTGAAAGTTATAGGCACTTTTGCCAATAAATATTGTACATGTACTTCTGAGGAAGAAAAAAATGCTTTGGAACTATCATTTGACAAAAATCCCACACAGTTTTGTGTACCTGCTTTTCGTATGGCTTGGTTAAAAGAATTTTCAGAGCACTTGAGTGGAAGATTTGTGTAAGCCCAGGAAGAATTAGTGAGGGCATCTAACAAGTGTAACAGTGTTACATGGAAAGAGGGCAGGCATCAGGTGTAAAGTGGTGTAAATGTCCGAGGTCGACACTGCAGTAGTGAGCACCCTGGATGGATAACAGCATTCAAACCACCATCGTGGATCCTGTGCTGGACTCTGCCATCACAACATCCTGTCTTTACGGTTGACTGTGACATTAAGTGTATAGCTCACATTGTAAGATGGTAACATTATAAAAACACACTGACAAAAAAGATTTACCTTAGATAAGCGAGGTGTAGTTCACTTGGGCAACAATATATATGGTACTTTCCAAAATTACCCACAATTGGTGTTTGTGTGGTGCGGATTCAGAATGTCAGCAAGTTGCATAATAAAATGCAAAGTGACAGATGAAGATGAGAGGCCTTTGTGTTCATGATACACCATGCTTAAATCGCAGTAATGAGTCAAAGGTTACCTTTATCAATGGTGATAAATCCCTGTAGCTGATGGGGATTTAGGGATGGAGAATCAGAAATATAATCACACATAAAAGGAGTCATCATCATACAAATTTGTGTTCAAACCCCCTGAGTGTGATCCCTGTATAGAGCCCCTCCCTCTGTGGTACCCCCCCCCCCCCGAGCTTCTTTGGGTCTCTTGAAGATGCCCACATCTGCTCTTCTTCACCCAGGGTCATCAGGACGAAGAGGCAGCTTGTGGGCAGGCTGGCTAAACGATCCCAGAGTGGGCAGACAATCCCGGTTCGTTATGTAATGTTTATCATGGGGATGGTGATGAGACTCATGACCAAATCCCCTGCTGCTGAAGAGACGGGCTGTTTAAGCCTGTTTGGGCATGGCAGAACCATGCCACTGTGCTACACGAAATAACAAACAGTGCCGGAAGAGGCGGCTCGGGTCCAATTTTGAACACCTTTTTGAAAAGCCTGGTTGCACAACAGCAAAACAGCGCAGAGACTTGGTACATGCTGTCATCCATCAAGTGCTGTTTCAGTGCATGACTACATGCAAGCGCTGTGCTGCTGCATTTCCATTTTCAGTGCAGGTCATGTTATTTTTGGTTCTGCATGCGTCGTGGAAGCCGTTTGCTTACTCTACATATCTAAACGTTTACAATGCTGATTTTTTTTTTTTTGGAGGTGAGAGATCATTTATGGAAAGAAGACTGCCATACAGACTAGCTGATTGGAGGCTTCTGACGCTACAGCTAAGTCGATTTGTACCCTGTCATCTTGTGTTTCGGTTTGTTAGTTTGTCACACTGAGCGCTGAGAAAATTGCCGCTGAATGCAAGTGTCCCCCACCCTTTAAATTCCCTGCAGCTGCTCACAATCAGTTGTTATAGCTACACATTTGTTATGCTTGGACTCTTTTAGATTATAGGCCTTGTTCTCATTGAATATGAATTACATTCAGAACTCTAGTGTATGAAAATTTGGGGCAAAAGTAAAAGAAACTTGTACACTCTAAGCATGGTTGTATATCAGAGAAGGGTCGAGCCACATAAGGAGAAAGGAATAATCTGGGTAAAATCATGAAACTATACGCTGGCCGTAAATCATTTTTATTGAGTGTACATGTCATTCAGAAAAAAAATGTAATCGTCAGTTGCTAACAACTGTAGTGGCAGAAAATTAGCCATGCATGTCAGTTGATCAATGAAATCTTTTAATTTAATTGATGTTAATATCATAATTTAAGAACTATGCGAGTGACCATTTAAACTGAAGCATCATGTTGAACAAGAAAATCAGAAAACGTAATAATCACCCAGTCATATGTGGGAAAAATGTACATAAATACTCGAAGATGTGTATGATTTTAATTGCAAAGTCTTAAATGCCGCAGAATCCTGACTTTGCAGATTTTCAGTCACGCACGATGCCCACAAACAGCCGATTCACCCAGCTTACAGTGCAGAAGTGGAAAACGATTATTAGACACGCAAACACAAAGAAGGGTCCAAGCTAAAAAGAAATACTCACTCTGCTGTAGGAAACAATTAATTATTAAGGTTAGGTGTATCACCCTTGTCTGCTTTATGTAATCTGACAGGCTGATTTTACAGGCATCAGGCAAAGCGGCCCACTTTGTAACTGGATCCCCATCATTGTCATCGTCACTCTACCATTTGCCTGGTGAGGGGGGTGTGGCTGTGACTGTGTCAGCAGGCATGAATTTACATGACAAAGCAGCATATACCAGTTATACACCTTTTTTAAGAGTTCGTTCACGATTTTGTTTTAAAAAGTACACCAGGCGTGGTTTTTCACGTTACAGTGTGCAGCCAGTGTCGTGCATTACCACTGCGGGAAATTACAAAATAATTTGCATGAAATAACCATTTACCACGGTGAGTGAGAACTTTCCATCTCCTTCAGCGTGTTATGACTCAGCCGGGCGCTCTGACTTATTACACATTCCTGTCCTCCGGGCCGACGCTCAAACAATGTCTATGCTTCTTAGAAATATCTCTGTCGGATGGTATCTGCCTCCTGTTGCTTGAGATGAGAAAGATGCCAGATTAGCGCTGCTTAAGAAGTTAATAGTGATTTTAATTATTGACGTGCACAATAAGCTGCAATAGATGCAGGATGCTGCTGCCTTTGGGCACCGAAGTACCTGCTGAAAGTGAACTACTCAGCAAGGCTGCTCAGCGGCTTATTGTTTCAGCTGATCGGGTGGTGGGGGGTGGGGGGTAGTAGCTGTGCTACCTTGCAAGCTGCTTCTGCTGCATGTTATCCAAACTGGGTCATCAGTCCCGCCCCGCATGCTGGAAGCGCTTTCTGCCTGCGTCTGCGCTGGGCTGCAGTGCTCCCGGCCTTCCCCGTGCTTCCTGCGCATCGTAGATTCCCCCGTGAAATGCGACGGACGATCTGTGTCGTCGGGGAGAAGATGGAGAACTTCGTTGTGCCGACGAGAGTCGAAACTCCCCGTTTCTGAGCCCCTAAAAGCCAGCCACTCACATCGTGTTTTTTATATCTTTAGGCTTTTATACCTTTTCGTGGAGCTGAACTTCTGCCTTCACCGGGCTGGAAATGAAGAATCATTTCAGCTGGGGGCTCAATGTCTGAAAGCACCAGCGACACTGGTGTGCATTGATTTTTAAATTCTCAATTAGTAGCTAGACTGTGTCTTTAGATGGATTTCAATAGCAACAGAAAACGCTTAAGAGCTCATTGGCGTCTAGGTACGGTGCTACAGACGGCCATTGCCTGGCAGGAAAAAATGATTGCGTTTATAGCCTGGCTGGCTAACTGTTAGAGCAGGGAGCTGTGTTCTAGGTGACTCTGGCTCCATCAATAGATTTATCCCCTAATCTAAGCAACATTTCCAAAGAAGCTGTCCCTTAAAGGGAACCCGAAATATATAAAGTGAAACAAGCAGGGCTAATCGCAGAACTCTCTTGAGTTAATTGGTTTCTGCTAATGTTAGCCAGGAGCACCATCACAAACCCACGCCCAACAGGTGGCGCTGTTCGTCACAGGGCTAGCGAGGTTGGGCCGAGGGGAGCCTATGTGTCTGTGATTAGACAGCCGCAATTTGCCCCCCGTAATTCCAGTGATCCTGCTCTGCTGAAGCACAAACTGGGACCGGGAGAGAAGCCGTGCTTCCGCCAGGTGACCATGTGACATCACAGGAGCCGAGAGCACGGAGAGGCCTCCAGCGTTAGCGGGAGGCACCCAAACTCAAACCGCTCTGACTGGCATGTAAACGCAGAAAGATCAATGCGTGCAAACCCCTAGCGCCCCCCCACCTCGCCTTATCCGACTCCTGTTAAGTAATGAATTCTGCTGACACAGTCCTGCTAACACAATTACCCAAAGCTCTGGAGACAAAGCAAGCAGAGGTTTCTCCCTGTAGCAGACAGCAATATCGCAGGAAGCTGACGACTCTGAGAAAACATAATTTATGGAAGTGGGAACTCAGGGGTGACAAATCTGGGACATCAGGCTTATTGAAAAAGGTCACACTGAGGTGACAGACTGTCACAAAGCCTCACAGTCGCCGTGCAAAAGGGGGAACCTCCCCACCCCCATGTGTCATGTGGCTGAGATACCAGAGTGTCAGAAAGCACACCGCCCCTGTCTATAGGGGGAACCCCCCCCCCCCCACCAATGTCATATGAAGAGGCATAAGAATGCTGTCACCTCATGGCATAGACGCCACAATAAAGTGCAAAGCATCAACTCACTCAACACCAGCCAAGTCAGGGTGTCAGACACCATTTGAAGGTTGTTAGAATGGTGAGGCTGACTTGTATGCGTTGCCATCGATGTCTCGGACACTCACACAGGTGGAGGTGTCATTTTCCTTCTCATTAGGAATCATTTTGGAAAATGACAGGCTGCATTCTCTTCGTGAGGAATATACAAGGGATCGTACCCACAGAGTATCCTGTGACCTTCCCACATCCCTCACGTGACCTTACTCACAGACGGTCATTTCTTCACTATTTACTTATATGGCGGACTCTTTTATTGAAAGCGACGTATAATTGGCAGAGTCCCCCTTGCAAGTGGGAGGTGATGGGTCTTACCCAGAGGTCCCGGCGGTGAAATCACTTCACCAACCCTGGGATTTGAACTAGCGACCTTCTGATCAAGGGCATTGGGCCACATACCGGTTAAGCATCGCATGGTAGGGTATCTGCTATGAAGATATGGACTGTGAAACCTGGAGCGTGGTGCACACATGAATATTTCAACCTAGTAAAACCTACTGTTTATATTCTTCCATTTAAAAAAAAAAAAATCTCCTTCAAAAGAGAATGTGATAAGCATTCCAAAGTTCAGTGTCGAGTCCTGTTAGCTCTGAAGCTACAACCATGTTAGTGGTTGATTACTGGTGCGTGGAGAGCTGCAGAAGTTACTCATCAAGCCACTGGGGTCAGTCTGAACAGCCCACACTCTGCTCAGAAGCAACTGGGACCATTAAATAACTAGCATCTTGGAAAACTAATTACACATCACCAAATTTAGCTAAGTGTCTTGAAACATGCTGTCCATGTTCGCTATTAGCACAAATAGTCATCTTGCTTGGAGATTTAATAGGTTTGAAATGAACTTGCAACTGGTTTAAATCAAATGACCAGATCACCGCGGGGGGGGGGGGGGGGGGGGGGGGGGGGGGGGGGGGGGGGGGGGGGGGGGGGGGGGGGGGGGGGGGGGGGG
>JABFEA020000138.1:5366178-5387659 GCA_019775915.2 Cyphomyrus plagiostoma | reverse complement strand
GAATTAAGGCAGTTCTGAAGGCGAAAGGGGGTCAAACACCGTATTAGTATGGTGTTCCTAATAATCCTTTAGGTGAGAGTATATGCGGTAAATATTAACACAGTATAGCTATATGCTCTGTGTGTTTGTAAAATATGCCTAAATGCTCTCAGTTTTTACACAGTATACCTCTATGCTCTTGGTATTTGTATAGTATACACATGTGCTTTCTGTATTTTTATATTATATCTATCTCATCAAAGTATTTGTAGAGTATTCCTATGTGCTCTCAGTATTTATATAGTATACCTATATGCTCTCGGTATTGTGTGCATTCTCCATGAGGTTCTCAGCCCCTTTAGTGTCCTGTGACGCTGAGCCACTGGTCCCCTTCCAGATGGCTGCCGGCATTGGGTCTGTCTGCTGTTGTTCCCGTTTAATGAGACTTGTTCTCTGCCGCAGGATGTATAGATGCATGTATGTGGAGGGAGGCGACAGGTGTGATTAATTACTCCACATTAACACCACTGCCGCTACATCAGTCTGTTCTTAAACATCACCTCTCACAGGGCTGCTCTGCCTGCTCTTCGCTTTAGTTTTGCAGTATAGAGTCCAGAATAAACAGCCATGATTCCAATATGCAGAAGACACTGGCAACCCGAGGGACGGCCATTGAAAATGCTCTCATGGAACGACTGGCCAACAGTATGATGCCTCTCCTCTCCTCCTTCCTGGCTCATTCCCGGCTGCTCTCTGGCAGCCAGCATTCTGGTGCTGTTCCCCTTGCATTGTTTTAAATGCAGAGTTAACAGCTACTTGGGAATGAAACTACAGGGATTATTGGGTTGCTAGACTGAGCAGCAAGATTGGAAACCTTAGCAATATACCGGCGTTAAATAGTTGCTCTTTACAGCTACTGACCTGGGGTTTGTAATCAGCACCTGTTGAGGGCGCCTGTTTAGCGTCTTACATGACTGCACCTCATGTGGAACCAAGTCTGTGTCAGAATGCAGTGGAGCCCCCACCTCCCCACCCCCATGCCCCATGCCCCCCGCCCCCCCAAGATCAGGATAAGCTAACCATGAGAGCATATGGCTTTGGGTCTCGACATGCATGTCATGCTAATTTACACAGGAAAACAAATTATGAGTTAAAATAAAACATTGTAGGTCAACCAAAAATAAATGTTTTAAGGTTCAACCGAAAGAGCAGCCTATTTCTCTTACATGAGTAATAGAAGAGGCACGGCACCTGGAAATATTCATCTTTATTGCATTTTCTACCCTCATTCCCTTGTGAATTAGAAGGACACATGATCTACACTGTAAATGTTACATAGGAGCAGGGGGATGAGGATTGCGATAGTTCTTGCAGTTCCTGTCACTCATGTCACACCACAATCAGTACAGGGATATTGGTACGAGAGCGAATGCAGAACCAGAGCAGATGAGTGTGGAGGCAGCTCACGATGACGCTGGTGACATAGATACAGGGCAAATCACACGAGTCGAGACGCATCGCACATGCCAGTCGGAGAGCTGTCTGATTCCCGTAGAGCAGAACACGACAGAAAGGCGGAAACCCCCAAACAAACAAAGAGAGGACATCCGACTCGATCAGACGCCTTTTCTCCAGAAAGTGATTTAGATAATTTAATAAATGTCGCAAAACCAAACAGCCAGGTGATTCTGGGAAATGAGAGGATAACGGAAAAGCTGGAGTAGCTGTATCTCTCGTGACGTACAGCTGCCTGGACGAGGGCTTCTGCAGCAGAGATGAAGTGTGTCAGTAGCGTTTCACTTCCACCTTTTCAGAGCAGAGACACGCACCAGAAACCACAACTCGGCAGCCTTTCAGCGTGGTCAGACTCCGCTCCTCCAGCTCCCCGGTGGGGGGTGCGTGCTGTGTCCGCGCCGTGCTGGTGGGGGCCGGTCTCCTCGCACAGCACTTGACTTTTTGGTGGGGGGGAGCGGGGGTGCTCACAATGCCGGGCAGTCGGGGTAGCGGACCCACCACAGCGCCAATCGCGATGAACTTTAAGAGTGGCTCGGGTGTGGGTGGCACTGCCAGAGTGAGGCGACATGGCCGTCGGGGGGCTTGCGTCCAGATCTATGCTGTTTTGCTCCCCTTTACCAAACAGTGGAGCTGCACAGGAGACACCAGGACCAGGAGAACCCCAGTGGGTCTGGCTGTCTGTGAAAATGGAGGGGAGGCCAGTGTTATCAGCTCCCCCACCCCCAGCAGTCACACCCTCGCAAGCCAGTCGCACACATCCGCGCAGCAGAGGCGATGACTTAACTCACGCGGTAGGTGTCTTCATCCGTCACCTGACTGCTAAGTACTACAGCACCTGCAGTACTTTTCTCCTCAGATTTAAATATGTTCTTCGCCCGGGTTGACAGCTGCGCTTCTCAATTGAATTTAAACTACAAGTAAGAATTTGGACACTGGCTTTTCCGTAATCGCATTAATGTAGGCAGTCACGGGCATGACGGAATCGCAGAGGATGCGTTGCGAGATGTCGGGCGCTTCACGTGTGCAACATTACAACAAACGCATACATCATACATAACAACGATGTTATTAGTGTTCTCACAGCGCTGACACCCCAAGTCAGAGATATTCATTTAGAAAGTGTGGGTTTGCAGAGCTTGTAATAGCCTGAAAATGAAGCCTTATTTATACAAGGGTCACAACTTTCATGGGCCGAAAAATGAGGTGTATTGCAGACCCTCACCTGGCCCTCGGTTATGGGGCAGGCCTTTGGTTACAGGGCAGGCTCTTAGCTACAGGACAGGCCCTTGGTTACGGCGCAGGCCCTTGTTTACAGTGGAGGCCCTTGGTTACAGTGGAGGCCCTTGTTTACAGTGGAGGCCCTTGGTTACAGTGCAGGCCCTTGGTTACAGTGCAGGCCCTAGGTTACAGTGCAGGCCCTTGGTTACAGTGCAGGGCCTTGGCTACGGTGCAGGCCCTAGGTTACAGTGCAGGCCCTAGGTTACAGTGCAGGCCCTAGGTTACAGTGCAGGGTCTTGGTTACGGTGCAGGCCCTAGGTTACAGTGCAGGGCCTTGGCTGTGGTGCAGGCCCTAGGTTACAGTGCAGGGTCTTGGCTACGGTGCAGGCCCTAGGTTACATTGCAGTGCTGCCTTCAGTTACAGCGCTCAGTTCAGTTACGCTACTGCCTTCGGTTATGGCTTAGTCCTTGGTTAGGGCATGGCCCTGCAGTTACAGTGTAGGCCTTGGTTACAGTGCGGTACTGCCTTCAGTTATGGCTTAGTCCTTGGTTAGGGCATGGCCCTGCAGTTACAGTGCAGCCCTCGGTTACAGTGTGGTACTGCCTTCGGTTATGGCTCAGTCCTTGGTTAGGGCATGGCCCTGCAGTTACAGTGCAGCCCTCGGTTACAGTGTGGTACTGCCTTCGGTTATGGCTTAGTCCTTTGTTAGGGCATGGCCCTGCAGTTACAGTGCAGCCCTCGGTTACAGTGCGGTACTGCCTTCGGTTATGGCTTAGTCCTTGGTTAGGGCATGGCCCTGCAGTTACAGTGCAGCCCTCGGTTACAGCATGGCCCCTGGTTACAGTCTGGCTCCTTATTAATCTCACAGCAGCCTCTGGTAGCTGCCCGCTCATCCCCCATGTTCTGCCGCATGCTCTCTTGTTGCAGAAGCGGCGGATGCGTTTCCCCCCGAAGTCGACTGGACGGCATGCAGGTCATTAGGAAGAATCATGCTGCCATCTTTTACATAAGATCAGAGATCGGACCCTGACAGCAGAGAGAAGTGGCTCCACATGCAAGGTCCTCTCTGCTTGCTTTGCTGAACCGTCACCCTGTGGACCAAGGGGCTCCTGGAAGTGAAAGACGGAGACAGCAGGTGGCAGCTCCATCACAGCTGTGGGTAACGCTTAGTGACAGCGAGGCCTTTTATTCGCTGCTGCATTAGCAGTACTGTGCAGCATATATGGCCCTGGACGTCTGCCCGGGAAGCCCCCTCTGCCCCCCCCCAGCTATTCTCCCCTGCAACCCTCATTAAATTATGGAGGTGCCACCCTGTCCGGGAGTCACTGATCTGGCCACTGGGCTCAGGCAGCAATTTGCGCTTGAATCATAAGGTTGGACTCTTTTAGATATAAAGCTTGCCATAGACCACAAGCGTGTGATACTAATGAGATCTGAGCAAAGTGGGAGCCCTAGAGGTCTTTCAGTGGTCAACAAAACACCAACCAGATGCTGCTATTCAGTCACGTTGACAAAGGAACACAGCTGGAGGGCGATTGCTGTACCATCCAGCCTCTCCATGCAAGAATGCAGCCTCTCCATGCAGCAACTCATGGGTCGTATTCATTGAACACTGAAGAAAGACCATGGCATGTAGACCGAGCAGGGACTGCCCATTGTCGCTGGTGATCTGGCACGTCCAGACATTCCAGCATTCATCCACCGCCCAGTACAGGATGAGGTCGCTGGCACCCATCCCAGGCAGGGCACGCACGCGCACACACACACACACACACACACACACACACACACACACACACACAATGGGCAATTTAGAGATGCCAGTTCAGCGTGGGAGGAAACTCCTCACAGGAAGATTCAACTGCTGCATTAGCAGCAGATTCAAACCCCCAGCCATGCAGCCACACCTCCACCCACCGAAGCACAGCGCCCCCTGCCTATGGGAGACAGTAGTGGCTGTTTTTCATTGGTGCTGTATCAATGCGCAGTATATCTTATAGGTTAACGCTAGGCGCAGCAAAAAGCAGTGCTGTCGCAGCGTTGTATAAAGTATCATTATCCCGGCAGATGCGGAGCATTTTCTGAGTGTCAGGAGGTAGCTGTGTGCTGAGGGAGCGTGAATTATATGCCCGTTTTCCCAGTTCACCTCATAAGGCTGAGCAAGGTACCAAGGATCACTCCCCGGGGACTGAATTAAGCAGCGACCTTGACGTAGCAATTTATTATCCTTTAAGTGCAATGCAGCCCATTGCCATATAATTGACTTGACCTATAAATGTCAAATTAAAGCCACTTTCAGAAGCAGTTGGACCCGCTGGCTTTTTTTTGCGGCGCGGGGGTCAGCCGGACACTGACGGGGACATCTGATGGGCCCTGGCATCATACGACGGCTCTCGTGCGAGCCAGGCCGAAGAGGAGGCCCCAGAGCCACCGACGAATCACCGGCGACCTCCAGCGTTCGCCCGTCGGCGAGCGGACGGCCTGCTGTGCGAAGCCAGGTGCCGCAGGAAGACGGCGACGCGCGCGGGACGAGCAGACAGAGAGAGAAAGGCGGCCTCAATAGGCAGCTGATTTAAGATGAGCCGTGCTCTCCAAAGGCGCCGAGTGCCTGGCAGCGGCCGGGAGTCACCTGCTCACAGCTCAAATTGGCCCTTGTGGTGCCTATTCACTACCTCCCGCCCCCCTCCACCAGACCCGCATTCGGGGGGCTGAATACGGCACTTAGAGGGGCACTTTAGCCTGGTTTCCGTGCCGCTTTGATTATTCACCTCATTAAGTCCCAGAGATGTGTGGACTTTGAGAGGTTTGTGTTAACCCCCCAAATATAAGCGACATTCTCTCCAGCGAGGCTGCTCCTTTTCAGCTGTTTTCTGTGGAGATGTTCCTCGGTGTTTCTCCTCCTCACGCTGAAACTGCACATCTCCTGCCTCTGTTATTGCTGGTCTGCATGGCCTGTTTGTCACTAACTACACACGGCTGGCTTGGTGACACAGGTGCCTGTCACACTCTCTTTTCTCCAACCTGAAAAACACTCTGCCATTACTTCATTCGAAAGTGGCCTAGATATGGCTTCTATTCCAGTTTCTATTAGCAAACCTCCCATATATATTTGATACCTCCACTATGCCGCATAACCGTGCACTAAACTGAGCACGAAATATACCTCGATCCATGGCGAAACTCAGAATGATATTTCAAAATAGCCAGAAATAGATAAAAACCTGATCATTTTCAATACAGTACTCCATGCTACACTACTAGATTCTCAGGGTAATGAATACAGGTTACCTTGTTTAGTTAATGTGTGGAGTTTCTGCTCCTGCATGCGCTGAGCACATCATAAGCATACTTTATATCCCGCTCAGGTTGCTTCCCCTACCTGTAAGCACTGTGTTTGCCACCAAACGATTCAAAATTCAGTTTTGAACCTCACCAATTTTGCAGTCGCCAAACCAAAAGGACAGAATGCTTATAAGGTGACAAAACTAAGAAATCAAGAGGTAGGGAAACATCTTCATGCCATGTGAAGTCGAATCAGATCCAGATACATTTCAACATCAATCACTGCCACCCTGAATTATTTAGTCAACAATCTCAAAAGCATGTGAATGACGGATTAGTTTGATCAACAAAGACTGCCACTGTTATTTTTACAATTCCTGAAACTGGGATAGTGCAATAGGAAAAGAGTGGGAAATCACTAGTCACACCAGATATGTGACAAAGACGAAGGGAAATGCTTCTGTAGTCGTGCTGCAGATTGTGCTGAGGAGCTGTTCCTCTGCAGAACGTTCTGCTTCGAGGGTAGCAGCTATCATTTTGGGATACCTGTATCATTTTGGATACCTGTATCATTTTGGATACCTGTATCATTTTGCTACCTGTATCATTTGGATACCTGTATCATTTTACTACCCGTATCATTTGGATACCTGTATCATTTTGCTACCTGTATCATTTTGCTACCTGTATCATTTGGATACCTGTATCATTTTCGCAGGTTGGAGAGCAGGAGGTGGCCCTACGTTATTCCATCCTCACGGACTGACGCCGCTAATCCCCATACCAGAAACGTGCGGCAGCAAAACAAGCTGTGGCTGGCGAACAGCCGTCACCCGTATTCCCCTCCCCTCGTGACCCTCCCGCCCCCAAACGCTATTTAAGCCATTCAAGAGAGATGCTAGGGGAGGAAAAGGCCAGGTGTGTATGCACTAATGCACTTGGGTTTGTCTTCTCAAAGTCGCGAGCTTGTGAGCTGGCTGCGCCCCAGACGTGGATCTCGTGCGTGCTGGGGATAGCCGATTGTTTTCCCCACTTTGGGACTGGCAGATGAGCCATCCTGCCCCCTCCCGGCTCGCCTGGGAGTGGCTCTTTGGTCAGACCCCTTGCTGGAAGCTCACCTTAATGCTACGCTGTAAAATACCAGCTCAAATACATTTCTGTTTCATTTGTACTACAACCTATGTGCCCCAGTCTCGGGATCCTGTTGGCTTACCTACACAGTACACAGAAACAATAACATGAATAATAAAGATGTTTAATATCATAAATATATATCTAAAAGTTTGTCTATTACAGTTTTAAAAAAAGACTAGTTATGGCCTCCCAGCAGGGTCCAGATCAGGCTTGGATTGTCCAGTGTACAATTTGGCATTTATCTTTTCTTTGTCTCAGAATAAAAGAGCCACTCATTTTCATCACAACGCAGGCATTTTAGAGTCCAGATATGATGCCTATGATGATATGATAAGAGGCCACGCACAAGCTGTACCCCGAATTCACCCAAAAGCCCCCATCTGACAGCTAAGCCTGATTAGTAATGCAGAAGAATTTTAAAAAGGCATTATCACGAGGAGTAAATAGCGTCTGAAATGGCCACTGGGAACCAAGCTGATATCTAAAATCACAGATTATCCCTCCTTTTGCGAAAACGTGCCTGCAGGTGGTTTTGCTGTGCACACATTCTAGGAGTTCCTGTCATGCACCCGGAAGTTACATGGTCCACCCTACCGGTCAAACAAAGGGGCTGTAGACACAAGAGACATTTCGCACAAACCGAATTTGCTGCGGCTATTGAGAAAACCGTGAAGATCACGTGCAATTATCAGTGACTGGACTGTATGGAGACGACCGGACGGCCTGCAGAAGAAGCCCTGCAAGCTTCCTTTGTCACAGAAGACAGTGATGAATGAGATCCCACTTAATATAAAGGCTCACGTCACAGAAAGTAATTTCCCACTTCTGTCGTTATAATTTAGTTCCAGAAAAATTGGTCTTCTAACAGTAACCGGAGTACATAGAGGCAAAGGTATATTTGTATTTAATTTTCAAAGCTATATCAACAAGACATTGCTATTTATTTAACGTCTTAAATGCACAGAACAAGAGCGTTACATTATAGAATATGAAAGCTTACCAATTCTGTTGTAAGTAAAGTGCAACAGAGAAGCACAAATCACTAAAGACATCACGCAGACTCAACTGACATTTTACTCAGTTATTCAGCAGCTTTTAATAGTTTAAGTTAACCCATATCAAACTGCGACTGCTACCATGATGCTTAGCTTACACCCCAAGAATTTTTTACAGACATAAAACTATGTAATGAATTAATAAACCATTATAAAAGCAGTTTGATTGTCTCTGGGAAATTTTTGTATAAAAGCTCTTGAAATTGGCCCAGAATAGTCACTGAAGAAAAATGCCTCACTATGCCTGTGTACAGTAAAAGGAAATACACAGTATTGATGTTGCAGTGCTTGAAAGAATTACGGCAATATAAATAAATATAAATAAACGCACTATATAAACAAAAGTTTTGAGACATCTGGCCATTACACCTATAGGAACTTTTATGGCATGCCATTATAAATCTATAGGCACGAATATGGAGCTCCCCCCCCCTTTTGTAGCTATAACAGCTGCTGCTCTTCTGGGAAGGCTTTCCACAAGACTTTGGAATGTGTCTGTGGGAATTTTTGCCCATTCATCCAGAAGAGCATTAGTGAGGTTAAACACTGATGCTGGACATGAAGGCCTGGCTCGCGATCTCAATTCTAGTTCATCCTGAAGGTGTTCAGTGAGGTTGAGGTCAGGGATCTGTGTTAGCCAATCAAGTTCTTCCCCTCCAAACTCACACAACCATGTCTGTATGGCCCAAAAGGGCCTTCCCTGTTACCACAAAGTTGGAAGCATAAAATTGTTCAAAATATCTTGCTATGCTAACGCATTAAGAGTTCCATTCACTGGAAGTAAGGCGCCTAGCCCAACCCCTGAAAAACAAACCCATACCACTATCCCTCCTCCACCAAATTTTACAGGTGGCACAATATAGTCAGACAGGTAATGTTCTCCTGGCATCTGCCAAACCCAGACTCATCTGTCAGATTGCCAGACAAAGAAGCGTGATTCATCGCTCCACAGAACATGTTTCCACTGCTCCAGAGTCCAGTGGCAGTGTGCTATACACCACTCCATCCAACACCATCCATTGTGCTTGGTGATGTGAGGCTTGCACGCAGCTGCTCGGCCATGGAAGCCCATTCCATGAAGCTCCCGGTGCACAGATTTAGTGCTGGGGTTAATGCCAGAGGAAGTTTGGAACTCTGCAGTTATTCAACAGAGCTTTGGCAACTTTTACGCACTATGCACCTCAGCACTCAGAGACCCCTGTACTCTGTCACTTTATGTGGTATGTTACTTCGTGGCTGAGTTTCTGTTGTTCCTAAACACTTCCACTTTTCAGTAATACTACTTACAGTTCACTACAGAATTTCTAGTAGGGAAGATATTTCACAAACTGACTTATCACAAAGGTGGCATCCTATGAATTCATTGACTTGTTCTTTCATAAATGTTTGTAAACCTGACTGCATGGCTGGGTTGACTGCTTATTTGATTTTGACACATAGGTGACAATAGGTCTGAATGAAGTACATGAATTCAATGGTTAAGAGGTGAGTCCCAGTGCTTTTCTCCATATAGTGTGAGTGAATTTAGGTGAAGTGTCAGTCACGCCTTCTTGAGTTTGAGCATAAAACAATAAATTGCAGATTGCAAAATAAATATTTAGATGGACACCAAAACAAATTTCTTCAAGGATCAAGAATTTTCCAAATGGAGCACACAAATACAACAAAATTTTGTAGCTGCTTCTGTAATGACATAAGTACCATAAATAACAAGCATATACTGTATATGTACAGTACAAACAATCAACTTAGTATTAAATACATACTATACATAGGACATAGGAATAAATCAGTGGTTTACATTCCTTTGGAATGCTGTTAAATATGTTGGATGCAGTTCTTAAATCATCACATCACTTTGGCAGTGCTTTGTGTACTGACTTCTTACTGACTCTGTGCCATAGTGTGCTGTCAAACAGCGCTGATGTTACAAGCTGCCGTACAGCTATCATTTTAATTAGCTTCTGTTCACCATTTGCAAAAGCAATTAGTGGTGCTGTTTGTTTGCCTGAGGTACTTGTATAGGCACTTATACTCACCAACTGGGTGTCTCTGGGCCTAACATCTGGGTCTGGGATCCTTTCTGTGCCCACCCCCCTGTTCCTGTCAGCTCGACCCCCCAGTCCCTGTCAACCCCACCCCCAATCTCCAATCCCTGTCAGCCCCACCTCCAACTCCAGCGAGCTTCACCCCCATCCTTGTCAGTCCCACCTCTTGTCCTTGTCAGCCCCGCCCCCAGTCCCTGTCAGCCCCGTCCCCTGGTTCTTGTCAGCTCCACCCCCAATCCCTGTCAGCCCCAACTCCAGTGAGCTTCACCCCCATCCTTGTCAGTTCCACCTCTTGTCCATGTCAGCTCCGCTCCCCGGTCCCTGTCAGCTCCGCTCCCCAGTACCTGTCAGCTCCACCCCCCCAGTCCCTGTTAGCTCCACCCTCTACCTCATTTCTTCTATTTACAGCTTCTTTGCTTCTCTTCATCCATCAGTGTTTTTGACATGAAACCTGTTTAATAGTGGGAAGAAATATCATGGAATCCCAGTACAAGGCGAACTAAGAGCATTATACATTAGCAGCTGTGCTTATGGAGAATAAGCTTGTCATATCTGAAAGAATTTAAATACTCTCATTTATGTTATGAATATTAAAAACATTAACATTTGCATAACTATACAATTCTAGATGCTTCAAATTACAGGCAGATACAGCACTATAAATAGGTCTTTAGGTCTTCTTGACCTAAAATTTGACAGTAAATGCTGTCCAATAATTATCTTCAAACTAATACACTTTTGCTTTAATCCTTATGCAATGGTATACAGTACATATCATGAGAATGTATATTTATATTACGCACACCATATTTACGCATTAGTGTTATGCCATATCTATTTTTCATGATGACATATTATTATTTGATATAGTATCCTTGAATGTATATGCATTACACAGTAATGCAAAATTTATAATACTGATTACAGTTAATGTTTCAAGAGGAATGTGTTGAATTTGTGGAGAAGCAAGAGATTACTTAAAATGGCCTCCAAGGATAGCCTGATATGGCTTCCAATGATAGCCTACTGGGATAGCATGAGATAGCCTTCAAGGATAGCCTAAAATAGTCTATAGGGATAGCATTAGATAGGGATAGCCTCCAATAAGAGCCTGAGATAGCCTCCAAGTATCACCTAATCTAAAGATGCATGAGCATGCAATTCACCCCTAATAAAGTCAACTTGCTGCCTAAATGACCGTCACTCCATAAAACAGCCGCCACTTCCAGGTTTTACATAGATCGTGAGCACGATGAACCTTGTATCGTTTTTATGCGAAATAACAGTACATCGATTACACTGGGATGGCATACAAACAGACAGACAATGTAGGAGAGGTTGTATTTCCTCTGATCGATTCTAGACCCCTGTGGGTTAGGGACACGTTCCATGTCTGAGCTATTAGTCCCTGAGGGAATAGAAAAGACTGATCTAGGTAATATTTCTCTAAAGGTATGCCAAAAATAAAAGGCCACGTAATGAATGATTGTTTTACCTGGTGCTTTAAGATCATAGCATGTACCCCAAGGATCACTAACAGTTCCCTGAGCCGGTGATTTTTTTATAGCTGTTTAAGAAGCTCAGAAGCTGTTTTTCAACAGTGTAAATGTTTTTTATTGTTATTTATGTCATTGCTATTTTATTGTTATTTACTGTTATTTATTGTTTTATTGTTAATTGTCTTATTTAAAAAGGCTACCATGTTCCCAAAACCTAAGCTGTTACTGCCACTGATCAACTTCATAGACATGCACTATATGCACTGTCACTGCGCTTCCTATCCGCAGTGCTACTGTCAACCATACTCACACAATCCCTCCAGTGACTCCAAAACAAATAGAAATACTCCTGTATGTATACGACACCCATATAAATATTCAGAAAGAAATGAAACACAAACATGCACAGTTTACTGCACCTAACTGCTGGGTAACACCAACCTCAGCTTGCTTAGCTTACTTGCTTAACTAAAATACATTCATCCATTTTTTGTAACTACCTGTCCTATTCAGTGCCGCAGGGGGTTCTGGAGCTTATCCCAGAGGCTACTGGTGCATGAGCAACTTAGGATGTGTCACCAACCCATTGCATGGCACACTCACACATCAGTCACTCACACCTACAGGCGATTTGGTAATGCCAATTAACTTTAGTATGTTTATTGACTGTGGGGGGAATCCGGAGTACCCAGAGGAAACCCCATGATGACATAGGAAGAACATGCAAACTGCACACACACGGAAGCATGCCAGAGACTCAAACCCAGGACACAGAAATGTGAAACATGAAGGTTAACCATTTCCCCAACATGCTGCCTCACTGAAAAACATACATACATTTTTTAATGATTATTCTTTAAACAATGTAATTTAATTTTATATCTTCAAAATGTGTAACTTTCTATAACCTAGTGGTTACAGGTTATGGTATATAACACACTTAGTTGTATAACAGTTTCACAAAGGATGCAATTCTTAGATAGGTTGGAAATATCACCATGATCACTCATTATGATATGCTAGTTGAGTTTAGCACTTTAGCACTGCATGGTGAACTGCATCAGAATGTTAGCATGTTGATGTGACTTTGTGTCTGTATATCCATATAGCAATATCATTTTTAAGGATACTGTAGTTGTGTCGTGAAGTAAGAAAAGTAGTTAGAGTATGGAATAGTCTTCCGGTTAGTGTAGCACAAGCTAAAAACCTGGGTTCCTTTAAATCAGAGCTAGATAGGATTCTAAGAACTCTGAGCTATTAGTTAAGTTCTCCCCCAACGAGCTTGATGGGCGGAATGGCCCCCCTCTCATTTCTTTTGTTCTTATGTTCTAACAGTAAGGCGTGCCTTGAGACATTTAGTGTGATCTGTGATAGCAGGCGATTCAACTGTCTTTCATTATACTGCAGGTCTGCTGGTTTTACTTGACCTACTGTCAAAGGATCAATTGTGTTGCACAAATAAATGAAGTATTTCTGGAATACATCATATATTGTGAAAAATAATAATATGATTATGTATTATATATAGTTTATAGGACATATCTATAAAAAGGATGTCAGTGAAATAGGTACATATTGAAATAATGTGATATCAATGTGATGTGTGTTTTGTAATCTAAGTACTTGAATATGATGGATACCGCACAGGTATTAAATATAAATGATTATATTAAGAAATGTAGATGCATTGTGGACATCGATCGCTTTTATGGAAAAAGAATGGAGATTTGCATGTGTGTGTGGGTTACCTGCGGTTACACACACACACACGTCGCATGACGTCACCCCTCGGCGCATAGAGGACTCAGCGGCGCCTCTCTTCTTTTTGACGGTAGCGCCAGCTAGTAAGCAGTGGAGTACAAAGGCTGCTGCCTCCTTCAGACTCAACTCAGTCCAGGCGATCGCACCCATAGCAGGGCGTTCAATAAGCTGAAATATGTGCTGTCAATCTCCGCACTGCTGGATTACCCCAACTCCAGTTGACTGGCTGTGTTCTACTGATGCTTTACTGGATGTGTTGACGTGTTGGGTGCATTGTTGTCTCTGGGAGAGAGAGAACAAGAGACACCCCCATAATTCTGGCCGGTAAGGCTTTAACCCATATTCCAATTCCGGGGCTAGAACATCTGCCATTTAAACAGGCTATACATGACAATACAGCTGCTTTCTCAAAAGAAACTAATTCACAGTCTATGTAAATAACAACCTACAAAAGACCAAAGCTGTACTCATATAGGCAGATTTACCTGTGTTTGTTTGGGAACATGGGCTGTAGGAAGGTGGCACGATGTCGTGGGTCATTTGTGGTCATCTGGGAGATGGAGAAAGCAAAGGAAGCATTTAGATGCAGAAAATGCTGAAACAGTGGGACAAGCATAAGATATTGGACGGTGTGCCCAATACAATTGCTTACGCACCCGCCGACTGGGAAAATACGCCATCTCTGCTTCAAAAACGTTTGCAGGGACTCCCCAATCAGGCAGTGAACCAGAGACAGTGTGGAACTTCATCCTTGGCAAGACAGATTCTTTTAAGTTGACATGGCGTTTGATAGTAAAGAGGGTCTTCAGACTGGCAAGCACTGTGTTACAAGCAAAACTCCCGAACCTGAAGTTCAAGTCCGTTGAGAATATTAGGACTATTATATTAGTTGGTGGAATATATGAAAGGAAGGGCATGGATATCTCCATAATCACAGACATTTCACCAAGATGTTTCAGCAAGACAATTCACCATTTCCTGTGCCACAGTCAATCAGCAATGCAGGTTGACCACTGATATAAACATAGGTATTTTTGCATCAACAGCTTCACCAACATTTACTCAGATCAGGGCACCAGTTTCAAGAGTCAGCTGGTTGAGGAGTGAAGTCCTCGAGGACCTCTGCACACCATACTATGTGCAATGACACTGCCAAATGCTTCAGTGGAACAGTGGGAGGTATGGCAGATGCTCTACAACCAGGAGTACTACAAAAGTGACCTCATGTGTCACGAATTTTGCATGTAATATGAGTTAACAGGTTACGCTGCATCAAACTCCTCACCTCCCAGATGATACTGTATGATGTTTCACAAAGTAGGAAGGGACAGTAATACTGGTGACTATGATAAAATGCACATGACAGCTGAGGGACAGCTAATGTAAGTTAGGCGTAGTGTCACCTCAACTCAACGGCAACTCCAGCTAACAACGTTAGCCTGAATTTCATAACAAGAGAACCAAGGGATGCAAAATTATGGAAGGAGACCAGGTTTTACTGGATAATAAGGGTGAATGATGATGTGGGAAGGTGGCAAGCAAGCGGGAGTCTTTTCCATTTGTGGTGGCTGCAGGAGACTTGAAATGTCACAATTACCACTCCATAAACACCAGTGATGGACTTGAGAGACTTGTGCAGCATAACCTCCCTTTTGCTGGCTGACTGCAGATTCTGAAGTGTCCTTTGATGAATCACCAAATCAAGAACTATGGCCTGAGCTGATCGACATATCAGAAGGAGGGGTTGAGGATGTTGAGACGGACATGGTAGATCACACCGACTAATTGGGCATTAAGCACTTCTGTACCTTATGAACCTTTAGATTGTCACATGGCCAAGGTCTTGGTATGTGAGAATACAGAAGGAGATGAAAATTCGGGTGACAGAAGACCTGAAGTGCATGAAAAATAGGTTGACAGCAGGGTTGGGGCCATTCCGGAATGTATTAATCAATTCCAGTCCAAATCAAGAAATGGAACTGGAGCACTATGGGGAGCAGAACTGGAATTGAATTTGAATTTCGAGGAGATATAAATTCCAGCTCCAGTTCCATTTCCTGATTTGGATTGGAACTGATGAATTGATGGCCCCAAATCTGGTTGAGTCCAAGATCAATAGACCTGAAAGATGGGTTAGGTAACCCATGCATTGCAGTTAGTTCATGCAAGAACAGCAAAAAATGACCCAGATTTGGGCTAGAGCAGGTAGGTAAGTTAAACCTCAGAATAGATTAATCTATAAAATGACACAACTGACCACATAACCCTAAAAGCTATCAATTTTTGATTTTGCAAAATCATTACATTTGTAATAATGATGTCGAGTTAAATATGAACAATAGCTGAGTTGCAGTTCTGGTATTAACATAAAACGAATAGATGAATCCCAATGTTTCATTTGCTCTCTTTGAATTAACTTAAAACGAATTCACTTGGCATTGATTTTGGGCACCCTGTTGGCAAGCGACTTTAGGAAGGATGTACAAGATTCTTAGTCACTTTCTGACTGTATTGGGTAATGGCTAGTTGCATATGGTGCAAGCGTAGGAGAATCATTCACTTGGAATTCAGGGAGTGTGTAATCAGGGGTATTGGGGCATGGTTATTATATGTATTATATTATATGGAAGTATTTCGTGTTGCTACTTTATTTATGTGATCTTCCCCAAAATGAATTCCATTTGTGTGTATAGTTGGCTTATGACATACACTATACGGACAGAAATACTGGGACACCTGGCCATTACACCCATAGGAATTTTTATGACATCTCATTCCAAATCCATAGGAATCATTATTTAGTTGGTTCCCCTTTTGCAGTTGTAACGGTTCCCCTCTTTTGGGAAGGATTTCCACAAGATTTTGCAATTCAAGATATTTTTGATAATTCTACGCTTCCAACTTTGTGGGAAGAGTTTGGGGAAGGCCCTTTTCTGTTGCAGAATGAGTGTGCCCCAGTACATAGAGCAAAGTCCATAAAGACATGGTCGGGTGAGTTTGGTGTGGATTGATTGGCCTGCACAGGGCCCTGACCTCAACAAGACTGAACACCTTTGGGACGAACTAGAATGTAGAATGCGAACCAGGCCTTTAAGTCCGCCCTCAGTGGCTGACCTCACAAATGTTCTTCTGGATGAATGGGCAAAAATTCCCAAAGACACACTCTGAAATCTTGTGGAAAGCCTTCCCAGAAGAACTGTTATAGCTGCAGGGGGGCAGCTCTACTTTGGTGCCTATGGATTTAGAATGGGATGTCATGCAAGTTCCAGTAGGTGTGATGGCCAGGAGTCCCAGTACGTTTATCCATATGCTGTACCTGTCTTTTTGGTGCATGGTGGGTCCTCGTTTTGCGTCCGAGGCTCCAGGTGGCATCGCATTCTCATCAGCTCTTCCATGCATTGTGGACACTAATGGAACACTGATTTAATAATGCACTGTGTCACAATATTCGGTTCCTGATGATGATTGCTCGTTATGATATGTTAGAGTCCCTTAGCACTGCATGGCAAACCAGGCCAGTACTACACGCTCAGTGTAGCATGCTAATGTGGTTTTGTGTCCTGAAATGACAATAGAATTTTTAAGGACACTGCATTTGTGTGTCAAAGTAAGAATTGCTGAAAAGCTAGTCCATAATGCATTGTACTTACTGGCATGTTACAAGACCATGTGGTCTGTGATACAAGGCATATCATCCATTTTGTTATATCCTTTTTATAACCTTTTTCATGATACTATAGGACTGCTAGGCTTATTTGGTCTATGGTCAAAAGATCAATTGTATTGCATAATTTAATAAAGTATTATTGGAATACATCATATATTGTGAAAAAGAAGAATAATGTGATTACATATTATGTATAGATTACAGAACATATCTATAAAAAGTTTAACAGTGAAATAGTCACATTGTAAATGATGTGATATCACTGATACGTGGTTTGTAATGTAAGAACTCATATATGCTGGATACTGCGTGGCTATTAAATATAGATGATTATAAAGAACTTGAGATGCATTTTGGGAGTTGATGGGGCAGGGGGGAGATATTCAGGGGTGCTTCTGTGAGGCCCATATGTTCTGTTATGTGGGGGGGGGGGGGACCACAAGCCCGCACCCTGCCCCCCTTTGTCGTCACTGACACAGCATGGAGGATGGCCACTAGGGCCTGCATGCCACGTTACGTCATGTCTGCAGATGCCTGCCAATGGCGGTTACTGCTGTAGGTGCTTCTCAGCAGCTACAGTGACTATATCTGTGCATTTGTGAAATCAAAACATCAAGAAACTGGCAGTGTACGTATTTTAAATCATCATTAGGGTCCTAGTTTTAGATAAGCCCACAACTTGCGCATCTCAGGCTGACCTGTTTAACTCATGTAACACAACTCATTAAACATAATTTGACATACAAACTCAACGTTACGTGATTTACACAAATCATGTAACTTACGTCATTTGCATAATTTCCCTAAGTATCATTACATAATTTGCATAACTTATGCAATTAGTGTAATGTGGTTATTTATGCTATCAGATTTAATTTATACTGTCAGACAAGAATGAGTGACATTATATTGAATTAACACAGAAAACCCAGAGTTACTTAACTTTCTATGTGACCCACCCCCTCAAACATACACACATCAAATGGGCTGTTAGATTGAAAATAGGCCAAGAAACTGTATAATACAACTAAAAATATATCTACAGAAATATATTAATATGAATACAGAGCACAGTCTGTTGGATATGCTGAACAATTATGCAAAGAAGCTAAATGAAAGACATTCTGCATTGCATATCAGTTAGTGTGCGTTTCTTTAACTCTGAACTTGCCTACACTGGAGGGTGCATCAAACTGAGAGCACACAGAAGGGGGGGCTCTTGGCCAGAGAGCTGATAGATGGTGCAGACCACTTGGCACATCGCCAGGGCCACACCTCCGAGCATCACATGATTATTTTTTATCGTCAGTCGCACACGTTTAAATTGAATGAAGCTACATTGCATGTAGAAAAAGCATCGAACACAGGACACTGTGAAGGAGAGTTTCTCCAGGATATATAAGCAAACTTTATAAATAGAACAGCCAATTCCCAAACTGCCAAATTCATCTAGCTACAAACGATATAAACAAGAAATCGGTAACTCTTTGACGAATAGAAAAATTCTTGTTACTTTTTGTTGTGCTACTGTAATTTGGATAAATGTTAATGTTAAATTGTATTTTTTTCTAAGAAAATACAATCTACTAAACAGACAAACAGAATTTTCTTTGACGGTCTGGGACTTTTGCGCAGTACTGTGCATTTTTCTACATGTTTTAGTGTTTGTCTGTTTCATGCATTACATGTATATGATCATTACATCTGCACATGTGGGGCCCCAGCACGCACACCCACACTGGGTTCATTCTGTTTTATTGTCAGTGGCAACCAGCCTGAACAATAAACATAAGAATTCCAAACTGCATAAATCATATTCAGCTGAAAATGAGCTGATTCACTGTGACGTTATTCATTGTCCTATGGAAAACAATCGCCATTACCTGCAGATTCTTAATCGTTCTTTCTCCAGCCTAAACAGCAAAGGTATTGTGTTTGTAAAAGTCAATTGATTTGAGGATTAATTAGAGCAACCAGAGAGAGACATTTGTTTTGAATCTGTTACTCACCTCAGACCTGTAGTGTGTAGAGCAAAAAGGGAAAAGTATTTTTTTTTTTTATTGCACCCAGCTTTACAAACAAATTTACGAACTAAAGTCTGGTATAATACTAACTGCCCAACAGATTTTTCAACTCACTTTAAATACTAAGGGCAATCCTGGAATTTAGACTAATTTAGAATAAAGTTTAGCAGAACAATAACATCAGACATTTTCAGTAAAACGTCATTAGTCTAATGAGAATTTTTAACAAGTTGCTAGGATGTCATAAATGTTTATATGTCTAGCTGCATGCCTTAATATATTTTTTAAATTAATAAAAAGTCACATACCAGGCCTTGGCACAGAATCCCGAATGAGAAATTAAATTAAGTAGATTCTTTGCTTGACAAAAACTGTACACATGAAGTATTTGGGTTCTCGACTCCCCTTGTCGCTGCTGGCTTAAGCTCTGGGAGGACAGCATGACTGTAGCTCCATCACGTTACATAACATGTTGTGTACATGCTGCCTAACGAGGAGCCAAACAAAAAAATCAGACTGGGAGTTTAGCTTAGCTTGTTGGACACAGTATTTACCTGAAAAGATAGATTGTGATGCTATAATATCACATTCCACACAATGCAGTATAAAGAAACAGTCAGACACAAGGCAGAAGGCCTTCTTCATTCTAGCCTTTTAGCTTTCAATATACAACCTTTCAAAGGTGAAAGTGCTCTAATGGGTGCATCTTTTCTGTACACAATCAATTAAGTGGTAAACATCTAAGGAGGTTTACGATTAAATACTTGCTCTCCATTTGGATGTTAGACAACACAGTATAGCAATTGCTTACCAGGGTAAAGTGGAAAAACATAGAAATAAATTGTGAAGCTTTCGATTACTCGTTTTGTTCTGTAGAATAATGGGCAACACTTCAGTTAAGGGGGCACAAATAATTAAGTAGTACACTCTTACTTAATGTATTAATTAACCCAGAGTCAAAGTGTGAGTTACATGCTAATCCCATGATTACTTGCCATTTGTCAATCATAACAGTTTATGTACTTAATGCTGTCACTGTACTTGTTCATGATTTGTACTTTAATTGTAATCAAGTTACTAAGTTACACGTGCACCCTCGAGTAAAGTGTTACCGAAAAATGAATGCAGAGACATGGTGCCGAGCTGCCTCTGACATAAACGCCTTGGCACCTTTCAGCAGCACAATGAGAAATGCATGTTTCACCTTATCACCCCAGGATATTGTGAAATGGAGGACAGATATGTTATATTCTCCTCTCATGCACTGCTTCACGAAAATATTACTAATTTCTCACGATACAGGGTGAGAGGCTACAGGGCAATATTTATTGTATCTTAAACACTTAACCGAATAAGGGAATTCCTATTATAATAGAAAAGAGCGACAGCAGGGCTTTGCGAGTAAAATGAGCAACAGGCTGAAATGCAGGGAGATCAGCAGTGAGGTGGGAATGTGCAAAGCCGACCTGACCCGCCCCACAGGGCACGAATGGACAGCACCGTTGAGGGAGGTCGAACAATCGCCGGTGACCTGCTAAGTAAGAAAATTAGCCGAGACAGATTTATGTTTAACTAAGTCTCCATTAAAGGTCCTTATCATCGTTACACGCACGGAGAAGCAGTAAGTGATATTTAGCATTTATTCCGGTCATGGACTCAGTAGGGCGTGTGTACTGTGCTCTGTGTGTGTGTGTCAGGCTGAATAGGGCACATGGTAAAGGTACACCCTGGGCATCGTACTGATAATCAATATTTGCAAACATATCTTAGGATAGTGATTGTGCTCTTTTTGTAGCTGATTTTAAATCTTGATTTAATGCCACATTCCTTTTTCCATAATCATAAGAAACACGCAGAAACTAAAGCGAGTAAATAAGAGCGAAAATGTCAAGAAAAATAGCCCGACCTCTTCTAACACAGCTGATTAATTTTGGAGGGAGAGTAGAAAGAGAGCTGCTTCTATACAGCAGATCATGCAGCGTTTGGAAGCTGGAGATGAGGCCTGCAGCAGCTGCCGGAGGGATAAACCCACACGCTGGAAGCGGAGGCTTTTCAGCTTGATTTTCTCTGCATTAGCTGCTGACTTTTTGCCGCCTGGCTTCTGCAAGCTTTACTCTTCCTCCTTGGTTAGTCACATGCTCGCTCTGCGACTGACAGTTAGATGTAACACAGCACTGACCAGAGGATGCAGTGTAGCAGGAGCTGGTGGATGCAGCACAGAACTGACTGGGGAATGCAGTGCTGCACTCACAGGAGGATACAGCATGGCACTGACTGGGGAATGCAGTGCTGCACTCA
>JABFEA020000138.1:5310245-5325906 GCA_019775915.2 Cyphomyrus plagiostoma | reverse complement strand
AAATACAGTAAGTGAAACAAAAAATCGTGGTGTGATCTCTTAATTTTTTCCAGAGCGGTTATCTGTCTCTAATCTACCATAGGACCGAAAAGTAAACACAAACAAAAAGTGTAATTTAGAGACACAAATCCGTTTGTAGTGAGGCAGTGGAAGGGGCAACACAGGGCAAGAATTTGACCAATAAATGGTCAGGTTCACAGTTAGCATTGTTACTCCCCACAGTATGACCCTCACCTTCACTCTGCTAATGTGCATCTCAAGGCGGATTATTCTTTATTAATATGCAAACAGTTCCTACTTGTGCCTGGGGAGACTGAGCATGTGAGCAATCCAGTGCACTAGCTGGCCAAGGAAATGGCTAATAAAGCATCTTGAATCACAAAATATGAATTTGAGTAGAACTTTGCAGAAGCATTGGAGTCGCCTCGCGTTTGAGCTGTTTGTACACTTGGGTGTTACTGCAGAGGGACGGTGGATGGTGCACGGGTTCTTTGGGGTGGGATGGAAGTATGAGCTGACACAGAAGGTAAGCAGCATGGTGGGGGGGGCGAGCGAGAGAAAGAGTGAGTGAGAGGGACTGAGCTAGAGAAAGAGAGTGAACAAGAGAGAGAGAGGGAGAGAAGCTGAAGTCATTCTGATGGAAAATGCTGCTTTAATAAGCCTGAATAAGCAGCGTAGAGCAGACTCTGGCTAGGCCCTGTAATTACTGGCTATATGAAAATTAAAAAGCCAGGCCGAACTTTACATCCTGCAGTATGGTAATGTGGAACAGATGAGCAGGCCACCATGAGCCCTGCTCGCCAAAGAGAACGCTATACAGTAGCGAGATTAATCGCCACAAAACGGAGGAACAGGGTCCAGATTGCACCCAAATCCAAAAAGCATGTCCTCATTGGTTGAGCTACTTAAAATTCGAGTGAGTTATTTTTCATGAAAGGCACAAACAGCTTGAGGGAATTCACGTTTGACTGAGTGCATGCTGTAAATGTGAACTTCATTTCACTTTAATTAGTTCATTACACTAATGCAAATTACTCCATCTGAATTATCGTAATCAGCTGAGTTATTAGTCATGAAGACCTAATTATCATGAGGCAAAAATGCAGCACAATGCGCCAGGGTGTTACCATAAGGTGCATTAAACAATGATTCAGCAAACGTTCCTGATTTTTGGCCACTTGTTCAAGGAAAAAAAGGAGTTGTGATTTATAACAGTCATCTTTTCCAAACGAGCGCAGTCTCCGTGAGGGAAGCTTCTGAAAGCTGCAAGGACTTTCTGCTCAAAATTGCTCAGGCATGGTGGATATTATTAGATACCTAGACAGGATCAGAAATGTCCCATAGAATCAACTTAGGGGTCTCATCCCACTATCAGAGGAGTCGAGTATGGGCCATGTGTGCAGACATTTCCATAGCAATTATGTAATGTGATATAATGTGACAAATGCCCCAGACCCTTAACACTGCTATGGACCCCAAACACTGTCCTGAACCCACTAACCTGGACCCTAAACACAGCGCCAAACCCCATTCAATGCCATGGACCCTAAATACTGCACTGAACCCCAATCACAACAAACAACAACAACAACAAATTTATTTTTGCATAGCGCATTATCACGACTTTACATCATCTCAAAGCGCTTTACAGCATCCTCACCCAAATCCCCCAGTGGGTAAGCCATAGGCGACAGTGGCAAGGAAAAACTCCTGAGAAGGAAGAAACCTGGGGAGGGACCAGACTCAAAGGGGGAGCCCATCCTCCAGGGGGCAGCAGAGGGAGCCCTAACCCTAACCAGACTCACAGGGGGAGCCCATCCTCCAGGGGGCAGCAGAGGGAGCCCTAACCCTAACCAGACTCACAGGGGGAGCCCATCCTTCAGGGGGCAGCAGAGGAAGCCCTAACCCTAACCAGACTCACAGGGGGAGCCCATCCTCCAGGGGCCGGCAGGGAGAGTGAAATTGGAGAGAGTGCCAAGTCACACTGTCTAATTCATAAGAGTTGAGACAAATCACTACCCTGGACCCTAAACACTGCACTGAACCCCAATCACTGCCCTGGACCCTTAATGGCCGTAAAATCTTCCCTGGTTCCAGCCTGCAGGTGGTGATCCTGAGTATGGCTCCATATAGGCTGAACCCAGCCCGGTTACGTGGGTGGCCTGGCTGCCAGCCAGTTTCTGGCGAGGCCCGGTTCTCGGGGAGGGTCCCATTAACCTTGTCCTAGGCAGAGTACACCACCTTCCTTGGTGCAGTCATGGGGGTCTGTGTTGGATCGTAGTACTTCTGGTCTCTTTCCACCAACCTGTTCACCAACGGAGGTTCTACCAGGAGATGAAGCTTCTAATGACATAGATCTGGGGATCACTAGAGCATGCAGCCCTACCACCAGACACGGTATCTGGTCTGGAGGCCCAGAGGTGTTGTCCCTGCTGTTTGCAGATGATGTTTCTGGCTTCATCTGGCCAGCACCCCCAGGAAGCACTTCAGCGGTTTGACGCCAGATGTGAAGGGGGGAGGCTGAGTGCCATGGGGGTCTCTCAGTAAACAGGGTGTCGCTCTGTTCAGGTGAGGGGAGCCAGTCTGCCAGTGGGAGGGGGTTTAACCCTCTGATGCATGAATTATGAAACATTCTAATGGCGGAAATGCAATTCCACCATAGAAAGTATCGTATTTGGGAGAAAATTACTTTTAAAACAGCTGTCCACTGTAGTGACCGCTATGCGCCAGAGGGTTAAATACCTCAGCATCTGGCTCACAAGTGACAAATGGAACGCGACTTTAAAAAGCAAGGGGGTTAGGCAGCTGCAGTTATAATCAATGAATCTCTATCTATCTAAGAAAGGAGTTAAAAGCATGAAAATTAAAAAAAAAATAGATTCAATTTTTATAAATAGACGAAGAAATGAATGAACGGGGGGGCAGGGGTGGTGGTGGGGTGTGTTCTGTTCCGTCTTGTTCTTCGTAAAAAAATCTCTAATAAAAAATGAGTGAACGAAAAAAGCAATAGATAGATAGATAGATAGACAGACATTAGAATGACCAGTCATCTTGTGATTTCTGACAAAGGAAACCCTATATTTATACTTTTATAAAGTCACTTTTATAAAGCCTGTTGTTTTTACCGTAAACTATTCCCCCAAACAGCCATAAGGAGCTGTGAGACACTCACTACTTTGTTATATTATGGTATATACATTCCAATATAGCCTGGATAGTGTTTTATTTTCTAAATAAACAGACACCCTGACACCGATATTTATGCACCCAAAGCAGAATAAAGGAAAAATACACCTATGCAACTTCCATCCACTTCACAGGGTCACAGGGACTGTGAATTGTACACTGAATTTTAAATTAAGGATATTTTAATATAGAATGATATCTTAATATAGAATGATACTTCTGTTGAAAAAACCTAATTCTGCCTCTCTGTTGTTCCTTTACAAAGTACATAAGTTGTCAGCGTATTGTCTCTTGTTGTAATACCTTCTTTTATTGATTTTGTAAGGTACACCTAAATATGAGAACAGAAACTTCCGTGTTTGAGGCACTCACACAGGCTGCAAAAAGTAGCCAGTTTTTATTGTGGCCATCGTTAGCAGAAACATAAAGATCATCTGCTTCATGCTTTTGTTGACTGGAAATCTGAAAGACACAGACGTCGCGGAAAATTACAGTCACTCTGGCCAACATATACAGCGATGGTGGTACTTTTGGAAGAAGAACCTTCCTTTACTTTTTTGGAGGCAGTGTTGAAATCCTCAGCAAAAAGACTGCAAACAATCCCTGAAGAACAGAAGCAGAAGGAGTGCTGCCATCCAGCAGGTTTTCCATCCTACCTGGTCTCCAATGAACCACACCTGGTCTCAGGTGAACAGTAACTCATCAGGTAGGAGAGTTAACCTGCCGGCCTTGCAGGATCAGGGCTGCCTACCCCTGCCTTAGAGTCCAAATAAAGAAATAAATATGACTGTGTGATTGCCGTAGTTCATTTAATTTAACTACGTATTTAATACTTTATCATTACAGAAGCCAGAAATCTGCTAATGCAAGTTGCTTACTAAAAGATTGAATTGTATAAATAGGTTGGTAGTGGCTTGATGGATTGATTGAATGTTCATGGCTGTCACAGACAAAAACTAAATGTGTTTATCTGTAATTCTGTACCAGCTTCTTCTGGCCAAACACTCGTACGCTGCACCATCCAGCTCAGCCGTCCTAAGCCAAAGCACTTACAATCCGAAAAGAAATTTTGCAGTGTTCCCATTTTGATACGGCAAGCCTCTTCCAAGCGTTTCTGGTATGGTTTGAATTCTAGGGATTCAAAGAATTCGATATACTTCCTTAGCGTTATATGTTTGAAATGTTCATTTCTCAGAGGTGAACACCAATCTTTCCAATTGATTGCAGTCCAGAAAAATGCCTAATGACCACTTTTTATCATTCGTGTTGCTTCCAGCTATCCAGCTGGCCCATAAATGGGCTACTGTACCCCTAACCCAGCTTTTCATTTGAATGGCACAGGTTCCATATATCTTTCCATAAGAAAAAAAATAACCCACTAGTATTGCCAGAAACCTGAAGGCCTTTAAAATTTCAGGTCATGCGAGGAGTCAGTGATCTTTCGGAAAAAATGTCTTGATTCGCGACAGCTGAACTTGTGTTCCCCATTAAAGCTTGGAATCGAAGTGAGCTTTGAAGTGAAGAATGGGCTGACTGGCTGTCGAGCTGAAAAAAATCCTAAATGCAAATCAGGTGTCAAGTGAAGAGCGAAATAAGTAACTCCAAGATGTACACATGAATACCTACTGACAGACGGAGTTATTTTCTCATGTCAAGAATCGGTATTCTGCTGCGTGTTGCTGTGAGTGTTCATGTTGTCAATGATTTCACATACTAGCTTGATATATGAAACTAGATCGAGGATAATCTGCTCGCAACTCAGCACCTGCTACAGTTCCTCAACAAAACCTTTGATCCCTGTCTGAATTTGCACTATTTTGCTGTATACCAAAGGAGGGGAAAATGCAGTAATCTTTGGGCTACCTTTCATTTGTTTGCTATGTGACGACAAAACATGCTACGCTATGGTACCTTTGAATATCTTCGTAGGGCCTGATTTACGCAAGCTCTTCCCAAAATTCTAAGCTAAATTTAGCCCATATCAACAGTCATACTGTAGTGACCAATGTATTGTCAACAGAGATGTATGGAAATTTCTGAGAAGAAACATTTATGCTTATCAGTCTATCAGCCCGTTCTGAGTCTTCTCCAAACCACAATCCAAAGCATGCTCTTGTAATGGAGAAAGTTTTGGACGGTGCAGAGTCTTCCTGCCAAAATCCCTCCTAAAGTAAGGAAGCCAGAAACAGCCGCATTAGTAAGGCTGTCATGGTTTGGCAGTGTCACGAAGACCGGAGAAACTTGACAGCAAAGGACCCATGAATGAATTCTGATTTGTTCTAGAGAATTCTACAGGAGAACATTAGCCCACAGCTGGAGCATAGCTGTGTCATGCTGAAAGATAATGACCACAAACACACTAGTAAGTCTACATCAGACCGGATGAGGAACAAGAGAGATACTTATGGACTGTTATCGTCAAAATGCTTGAGGTAAAAAGTGAAATCAGCTGCCTGAAATGCTTCCAAGACCACAGCAGAGAGTCTTTGTGATAAACTGGTCAGTTACTGGGATTTGTAGTCCCTGCTAATGAAGGTCAGTTTCTGAGAATAAGTGGGTAGTTTGTTCTTCAGATAGTTTTTTTCATGTTTCACATGAATTTCTTTGCTAAAAAACAAATCAATTAGCAAAACTTTGTCCATTTTATGCTGCCTATAGTTATGAGTGATAAACTGATGCTATTCAAAAAATGCATATAAAATCTCACACACAGCAACCGCATTTTCATGGTACTGCACGTCCTCTGAACAGATCATGGGTTAAGCCATCCATCATACCTGCACCATGCCAGCTAAATAGTGCTTTATTGTATTACCATAAATTAACAAAAACACATGCTTGGCACTTGTGTTATATTCCATTGCTTTACCCTTGAGTTTTAACGTTAAGCTTTGAAAAGGGATCATTGAGATTATATACGCTTCACATTTACAGTATATTATAAACTGAGTCTCGCCATTCATAGGAGCTAAACTGCAAATACTTGTTTCCAAAATGGTCAATCTGACCCCGTGACCCTGAGGACAAGCTGTAGGGCAACGAAACATGTGTTACATGTGAGAGAACGTGTTGTGTTCTCAGCCCACAGTTGTTCACTCTCCTGACACACGACTGCGCTGCCCTGCACAGTTCTAACATCATCAAGTTCGCTGATGACACGACCGCGGTGGGGCTCATTAGCAGCGACGATGAGTCGGCATACAGAGATGAGGTTCAGCAGCTGGCGTTCTGGTGCTGTGAGAACAACCTGTCACTGAACGTGGACAAAACCAACGGAGATGATCGTCGACTTCAGGGAGACCCACTCAGCATCCACTGCTCCATGGTAAAGACGGTAAACAGCACCATGTTCCTGGGAGTTCACATCTCAGATGACCTCACCTGGACCACCAACACCACCTCCATCACCAAAAGGGCCCAGCGGCGTCTCCACTTCCTGAGACGCCTGAAGCGGGCCGACCTTCCTCCTCCCACCCTCACTGTGTTCTACAGCGGCACCATAGTCAGCGATCTGCCCAGCTGCATCTCCGTGTGGTTTGGTAACTGCAAGGTTGGCGATCTCAGCTACAGCGGACTGTTAAAGCAGCTGGAAAGACCGCCGGGAAGTCTCTCCCCGCTACAGGACCTGCGTCGTGCTTCACCCTTCACACCCCTCACACGGACTCTCTCCCCCCCCCCCCATCCGGCACACACTATCGCATCATCGGAGCCCCATCCACCAGACTGCGAAACAGCTTTTTCCCACAAACCATCAGACTCTTGAACTCACTACCTGCTCTCCCACTCCCCCCCCCCACCAAGACACACACAAACACGGACTGTTAACTGACTCTACTGCACTTCTGAACTTTACACTTCACTGTCTTTGTGAGGCAGATGCTGCTCTATGAACAATCTTACTCATGCTGCACTGAAACTGAACTCTGTTTATGTTTACAAATTGTATATGTGACTTAAACTACGGCTGATCTGGCATACATTCAACATCAGATGGTTGTAATTCCCTTGGACTGCTGCTAAAATTTTATCATTTGATCATTGCTTGTACAGAACATTGATTGCACTTTCTCTATCCTTGCGCAGACCATTGAAAATACAGTGGTACCTCGGTTCTCGAACTCACTAGAACTCCAATTTCTTGAAAGTCGAACAAATAAGTTTGACCTAGAACTCGATCTGAATATCAGAAGTCAAACCGTGAATGCTGACCTAATATAAAATGTAATGCCTTCTTCACAGACTGGACGATTAACAAAAATAAATAAATAGAGCAGCGCAACATTACAGTAACTAACAATAAATAAACCACTAACTTACATGTACTATTAGAGCATTTATGTAATTTATTTAAACTTTATTTTACTAGATAAATTAACTGAAAACCAGTTCTCACTGCTTTACGTGATATTCGGGAGAAATAGCAGATCACGCTTCGGAAGTGCCTGGGATACAAACATCATGCGTGTAACTAAACTCTTCAGCCAGTAAAGGCAAAGGTGTGTCGGTTCCAGTTCCAGTTTGTGCAGCCGGGTGAGAGGTCGCAATTCATCTGACCGAAATGCATTGCATCAGGATCAGAATGTGTTGTTTTAAGCCAGCACTGTAAGCAAGTCCAACGCACCCAATGACCGGACTGGGGAAACAAACTGAAGCGCGGACTTAATACAGAGGACTAATGACAACAACCAGAAACAACCAGCTGATCACATGGGGATCCCACACGAGGTTAATGAGGGGGCGTGGCACATGAAAGGAGCGGACAATCGGGGCAGGACAGGGGTAATGTTGGGATAAGATCTTTATCGTTTTGGAAGCCTTTAAGAAAAAAAAATGCTCTTCTTATTTTATCCTGTTCATCTTGTGTTTAAATGCTAAAAAACATATTTAAGTATAATTTTGGGGGGCCGGGAACCAATTGATTGGTTTTCCATTATTTATTATGGGAAAAATTCGATCAGAACTCGAACTTTTTAGGATTGATCCGGAGTCCGGAATGGATTAATTTTAGGACCCGAGGTATCACTGTATTGCACAGTCTGTAGTCTCCATCTTACTGCTGTTGACATATTTGCATAGACTAGATCAGACCTTGAAACCACTGCTGTTATTCAATGGAATGCACATAATTTTCTCTTTATATCCAAACTTAAAATTCTAGGCTGTATATTGCATGTAAATTTCGTCTTTGTCTCCTTTACTGTAGTTTAAAAACTTCATATTTTTTCTACTTCTAGTTAAGTTTAAATTGGAAACTCCTTATTATATTTATATATTACTTATCCTTTGTGACCTATTTGTTCTTTGTACTGCATTTAAACTGGAGCCACGTCGTCTCGTCTCTGTTTGGTACAATGTATGTAGCAGAGATGACAATAAAGTTCACTTTGACATTACATATTGAGTATTTTACATGCAATGATTTTCTTTTTGACAGAATGCAATTGAAGGGCACATCACTATAGCAAATGTTTCTGTAAAACAGTTCTGGACCATTTCCATATCTGCAGTCCCAACAGTCCAGTGCAGGCACAGTCATGAGGCTGGTCTTGCAGGCTTGCGGTAAAACTTTATGCATTGTTACAACTAGGCAACCGTCCCTTGATGTGAGCTACCCTGGTGTTGTTGCGGGGCCTCGTGTGGAAGTGGAGAAATGGAAACAGTGAAGTTAAAGCCCCCGGGCATGAAAGTACAATGCAATAGTCGAGTGGTGCTGGTGAGCCCAGGGACCTGGCAGCAGATCTATGACATAAGGTAACGTGCAGGACACACAGCTCGTTTATGCATTTTCCAGAACTGCACCTCTGTTACTGAAGCACTGCTTCAGGAAACAAAGTCACACATCTGAACAAAAATATATATATATAAAAAAAAAAACTATTAAGGCCTGGTCCAAAGTCCCCCCCCCCCTCACACGTTGCCACACTCACAGCACGCTGGGTGGGGAGACGCTTGATCAAATGCATGATTTGTATTCGAATGAAAAGGCCTGTGAATTTTGGTTTAGCCCATGATGACGTGTGGCAGTGCGTGCTCTCGCACAGAGCTGCGCACCATCATCTGTCACTCTCCACACGCTGACTGAAAATGACTCAAATCAATCTTTCTGAGGGTAAGAAAAAGACAGAATGACCCAAAGCATCTGCTACCAGTTGTCAAGCAGAGTCTGATGTTTGAAGTGGGCTTTTTTAATCACTGACCAACCTTTTATTTTCTGGTTTCATCATTTTACATCTGACTGACATCACATTGTCTAGTCAGAAAAAGACATGATGAAACTATGGGTTACAGTACAAATATAGTACTAATATTGTTTCAAATGATACATTTATATTAAAAACCATAGTAATACTGTAGTATTACAGACGGTACCAACAGTAATCAGGCTCTGGACCCCACATGACTCAGCATAGGACAAGTGGTTACAGAAAATTGATGGATGGATGAATGGATGGATGTACACTTTACTTGAGGAGGCACTTGCTTTTTTACTTGATGTATTAATTAACCTGAAACTAAGTGTTAGTTACCTACCGATTCCATGTTTGTTCGTCATCATTTAATTATAACAGTTCATGTAGTTCATGCAGTTACTATATTTGTTCATGATTTGTACTTCAGTAGTGAGTTCCTAAGTGACTTATGCCCGTTCAAATAAAGTGTTACCAAAACTATATATTTGAAGAGGAACATAATACTTGCAAAGCAAATGAACACCAGTGAGTTTCTCTGTGGTGACACTGAAGTTGTTGTTTCTTAACCAGAGTAGTAAGAAGCATCCTCCACCCTGAAAATTCAGAGAATCCAGGCAGCAGCATCATCAGCACGGCGGGGTGGACAGACCACAGTCAGCGTCAGTCTGGGTTCCCTCCACTGCGTAAAGTCTCTGTCCTTTCGTCATCTAGGTCCAAGGCGTCACACCGCAAACCCAAACAGTCCCTGAAGATCAGAAGCAAGCCAAGACTTTATTACGCAGAAACCACTTTGGAGCTATGCATTTCATGTTGCTAGATGAACTAAATCATTTGTTTTCAAGCACTATTAAAAATATAACTCAAAAAGTGAACGTAAAAGTGCTTGGGCAGAGCCAGAATGTGACTGATATACGCCTGGTAGATTTTCCAGCACCCACTCAGACCCTGCTTCTGAACATAATGACAATCATATGGACACTGGGGCAGGAAAACCTCGCAGAGTGCAGGTCAGCCAGCCGGGATCATGGACCCACTGCACACACACACACGCACGCATACACACATAGCGCACACACACACACGCACGCATACACACAGAGCTCACACGCACACACTCAGGCACACATAGCGCTCACACACACACGCTCGCATACACACATAGCGCACACACACACACGCACGCATACACACATAGCGCACACACACATGCACGCATACACACATAGCGCACACACACGCACACATAGCGCACACACACGCACGCATACACAGGCACACATAGCTCACACACACACACATAGCGCACACACACACAGGCACACATAGCGCACATACTGTACACACGCACGCATACACACATAGTACACACACACACATGCAAACACACATAGCACGCACACACACACACACACATCCTAGGTATCTATGTCTTTGTGAGCATTCTACTTTCATTTCTATGGACATAACCCTAACCCCAATAATGACAACAAAAAAAAGCTTTTGTCATTTTTAATTTTTTATCAAATTTAATTTCCCCTTATGTGGACCAAACTTTGTTCGCCACAGGACTAAAATAACAGGTTTTTTATCACTTTGTGAGGACTTTTGGTCCCAACAACGTAATGTATACCTGGACCACACACACACACTCAGAGCTGCCATCATAACTAAGATATTCTCTGTTTCTCTTTCTCACTAAGAAATTAAGAACAGAATGCTAAGCCTTCACTGAGATCATATTACCAGATAGGAAAAGAATATAAATTAAAAAAAAATCTGATAAAGAGTGATTCTCATTCAAGTCACCCCATTGAGGAAGGATTATACAGGATCATAAAGGGCAGCAAAAGCCTTTTATGATCGATTTTCACAAGTACAGAAAAACACTCTCCCAAATTCACACAAAGAACATACTTTTAGCAATAAAATTATAAACAACTGTCTACTGCTTCCCCGTCTTCCAGACTGTACTGATCTTTAAATATCCTTTGTTAATTGCTCACAGCTGAGTTTGACTAGACTGGCAACTTTTCACTGAATGGAAATGAAAAATATCGTGTGCTAGAATGGGGGTGGCATAGTGGTTAGCGCTGCTGCCTCACACCTCTAGGACCTGGGTTGGAATCTCTGGCTGGGCTGTGTGTGTGTCGTTTGCATGTTCTCCCCCTGTCGTCTGGGGGTCGTCTCCAAGGTTTTCTCCCTCCAGCCCAAAAACATGCTGAGGTTAATTGGAGTTACTCAATCTCCCAGCAGTGCATGACTGTGCTCTGTGATGGGTTAGCACCCCATCCTGGGCTGTTTCCTACCTCACGCCCATAGGCTCCAGATCCCCCCATGACCCTGAATAGAACAAGCAGCCTTGGAAAAAGGGTGTGATGAAATATAAATCTGCCTGAGACTTTTAATTGTAGAACAAACTGCAGTTTGTTTTTTGCATAAATGTGTGAAAAAATTGCCAGGGGAACGTGCTGCTGCCATAACAGCTTACCCCTACCCCCAGCCCGCCCCTGGGGCTGAAATTCACCCCCTGTTCAACATTGGTATGTGAGTGAGTCAGAATCGAAATTTTCCCAAGATGCATCTGCAGGTACTGGAGCTCCTCTGGATCACGATTCATCTGTAATAGGAGAGAGGAGGATGTTAGAATAAAGGCATGAGACCTATTATTTCCTCCAGGTATAATAAGGGACAGCGGGAGTTGCTGGGATGTGGAGTATCCAGTAGTGGATAAAAGTTTGCTTTCCTCTGCTGGGAAGTCGTCTGAAATGGCTTCAGCAGCAGGCGTTCGCAATTACAGATGACTGACAGCTGGCCGCCTATCTGCAGCGGAATACGACTGTATATAAATCAGTGAGTTTAAAATCGAATCTCAGGGCAGCCCCATTCACCGCAGGCTATTTGTTATTTAGTGAATGTCATTCCTCTCCTGCTCTAAGACAATAGGGCCCCTGATGGATTGGGGCAGGGTGCTCTAATCATACTGTGTCCACCAATAAAACTTTTGTTTGCACTCATTTTTATTCGTACGAGCCAAGATTTCAGAGAGTGTTCAGAACGTGTGAGTCCTGCAGCACAAAGAAGAAAACCGCTCAAATGTCAAGTTGTGAAAATTTTAGTAAAGTACGTGCTGTTACTAGGAAATGAATCAGGTCTTTGAATTTTACAGGTACCATGCATTCCTCCATCCATCTTCCATTAAACTACCCATCTACGTCAGCACTGTTGGAAGACCAGGAGTCTATCCTAGTTCAGCATGGGGGATGGCTGGGGTACACCCCTAAATGCCAGTCCATTGCAGGGCACATGCAATGTCATATACTATGAGAAATTAGCTGGCCTAGTTACATTCATATAGCAGATGCTTTTACCCAAAGCAATGTACACTTTTTTGGAGGAAGCAGGCCCAGCTAGTTCTTGGGGCAATTTGTGGTTTAATCACTGGGATTTGAACCAGTAACTTTCTGACCTTATTGGTCATAACTCGCTTAGCCACATGCCAGCCCCACTGGACCTTTGGAGGAAACAGGAGTTTTCTCAAAGCACTTAAAGTTATGCAAGACTAACAACATCATATCCAGATATGAAAACAGATCATTTTACACAGCATTAAAAGTCAGCATTAAAAAAAGCAATGTTTGTGAAATATTACTTACAATGATTGTGAAAAATGTACAATGATGACTGAATATGTTGTTTTTCAGAGAAATTTTACTTGGTCTATTAACATCTATAGTTAACGGTCTGGATTTTGTTATATTCAATGCACATAGTCAAGATAATGGTACTGTGGTTTTATTTAATTTCTAGTTATTAAAAAAGCTAAGGCAATTCAAGACAAACATTAATCCACCTGTAATTTCTGTAGCTGATTTCTTTTTGTTGCATGGATTTTGAGGAGTAACTACACCGCAATTAAGTATCAACTTTCTTTGGTAATTTAATTTCACACTCGTTACGTATAATGTTCCCAAACTGTCTTTTCATATATTCATAACACAGAGTATGAAATGCCTGCATCTGGCATCTGGACAGGGAGTGCATGTGCTGTTGTAAGATTTTTGAAAACTATCGTTAACTTGGCCTAAACCTGTGATCCTCAAACTGACATTTCAGAATGTCTTTTGGGTCATCTATGCATGATTTTGTGGGCGGGTATGTTTCTGTGTTTCTGCACTCTAATATTGCAGCTATCATTATTACAGTAACAGAGAGTGTCTGAAGCTGCAGGCTGTCCGATCAACCACAGAAGCTCATTATGTCCTAACACAACTTAGTCTCACTCCTGCCTTTAGGTGAGATGTCACCCTTCAGGGTTTTCAGGGCCTGGTCCACTCTTCTTCCACTTTTGTCCATTAATGTTTGCTCTGCAGATTTAAGGTCACATCACTGTGAAGGTATGAAGCCATTTCTGCAACAGTGAACACGCAACACACACTAATGAAACCCATTTCTTTGAGTCAATTTGAGAGACACAGCATCGGTAATGCTCAAGGATGGCTGTGCCTTTCGTGGGAGGGAGCGTGCCGTCTGTACTGCCCGTTACGGTCTGTAATGCTGACGGATGGCTGTGCCTTTCGTGGGAGGGAGCGTGCTGTCTGTACTGTGGATTCTGTCTGTTCTCAGCTTATCAGTTGACTGATGTCAGAGATGAGGAACATAAGACCCTATAATAATGTTACATATGAAGCACACATTATTTTTTAGCACTCAACAGTACTAACTGTTATTTTGTCCAAACTGCATAAGATTAAGCATAAACCTTCAGATAATCACCAGTCAGTTTCAACATGATGCGTTAGTGACACGGTTCCTGGTTTCTGTCATGCGATTATCCCTTCAACACTCTGGGTACGTGCTGGGCTGCATTTTTATAAGGAAAACTGAAAAAAATGTAATGTGAATATGAATCAATTACAACAGAATGTGGATTTTTCTTTCTGTGTGGCTCCCAGAGGCGAACATTTCAGGTACAGAAAGTAAAAATCCAAACCAGGATTTTGTTTCAACCAACCAGTTGAGCATAAAGAGTCACAGATACTGTACAAAGTACTCACCTGGCTGGTTGAAACAAAATCTTGGTCTGGACCTGAAATGTCCACCTCTGGTGACCCCTTTACTACCGCTTTAACTGGGATGGACCAAAGTCTACACCACTGTGGCTGTGACAGCAGCTTCTCGATGATTCCAGTAAGAAATATTCCAGTAAGTAATGTTTCATATTCTGTCAGTGATGTCTTCTTCAACAGGAATCTGCCATCCCTTGTCCTTTGCTGCTATTGTATAAAGCAATGTTTCCTAATCCGAACTTCAAGAGCTAGGAAAGAGCAAAAATGTGGATTGCCTTTGGGTCCCCAAGAACCGGATTGGGAAACAATGGTATAAAGTATGGGCTTTAATCCAATAATGCATGTAAGAACATTTGTTTTGCTAAATAAACCGATGAGTCCAGCCTTGAACCCACAACTAGTGAATTAGCCGTTGCATGCCCAGCCCACTGACACACTAGGGATTAGACACACTGGGGCTGAACTGCAAGAGAAAGGGAGGAGGACAGGATGGCCAGCAACAGCTGCTGGTCAAACAGGGAGGAGACACAAAGGGTGGGTTTGACGGGTGCTAACTCAGACAAAGAGATGTAGTGAGGCACAAACTCCCCACTGTAGCGACATCCTGAGAGACAAAGTGAGGCACAACCCTCCCACTGTAAAGATGGATGCAGTGAGGTCAGAACCCCCACTGTAAAGGCACCTTGAAAGATGCAGTGAGATCCTTACCCCGCATTGTAAATATGTCCTGGAGATGCAGTGATGTCCTAATCCCCCACTGTAAAGGTATCCTGGGAGATGAAGTGAAGCCCATATCCCTACTGTAAAGATGTCCTGAGACACAGTGAGGCCAGAACCACCACTGTGAAGGTATCTTGAAAGATACAGTTAGTCCTGTACCTCCCACTGTAAAGAAATTTGAGTGATGCAGTGAGGCCTGAACCCCCACTGTAAAGATGTCCTGAGAAATGCAGTGATTCCTGAACCCCATACTGTAAAGGCATACTGTGAGATGCAGTGACTCCTGAACCCCCACTGTAAAGATGTCCTGAGAGATGCAGTGATTCCTGAACCCCATACTGTAAAGGCATATTGTGAGATGCAGTGACTCCTGAACCCCCACTGTAAAGATGTCCTGAGAAATGCAGTGATTCCTGAACCGCATACTGTAAAGGCATACTGTGAGATGCAGTGACTCCTGAACCCCCACTGTAAAGATGTCCTGAGAGATGCAGTGAT
>JABFEA020000138.1:5277819-5288561 GCA_019775915.2 Cyphomyrus plagiostoma | reverse complement strand
ACCAAGATCTCTTCTCCATGTCCTCCTCACCAAGATCTCTTCTCCATGTCCTCCTCACCAAGATCTCTTCTCCATGTTCTCTTGACCATTGCCTCTTTTCCATTGCCTCTTTTCCATGACCATTGCCTCCACCTCACCCTCTTTGTGTCTTCTTCCCCATGTTCTCCACTCCATATTCTCCTCCATTCCATCCTCTCCATGTTCTCCTCTCCATGTTCTCATCCCCATGTCCTCCTGTCCATTTTCTCCTCCACTCAATGTTCTCCTATCCATGTACTCATGTCCATGTTCTCCTTCGGTCCTGGCTGGTGGGAGAGGTAAGGAAACACTCCCTTTTACCAGGGAGCTGAGGAGTTTAATGAATGGCTTGTCAAGGAATTTCAAAGTACGACAGTAGATTCCCATGGAGCCGTGTATAGACAGTTTTCTCCTCTGGTCCAGAAAACCTTTATGAAACATATTACTTCAGGAGTTATTAAAAATATTAGTTACATAAAATATTTCACAGTAGACATTATATGCACTTTTTCTTGAAAATATGTGCTTTATTAATAATATAACACTATAAATATGAAAAACATACCTTTTACTTCAAACACTCTGCTGCAGTGTCATTGCCTGTGTGTGAACTCGACTTAATTAGCTGAACTAATTAATAACCACACATGTTCCATAACTGTTTAAGCTTGTCTGCCCACTTCCTTAGTGCAAGTTAGTTGTTTGTCAGCTATTTCTGTCTTCTGTGTCATACCTTGATCTTCTGCCCCTCTCCAGTTCCTGAGTTCTGCTCTCCTAACATTCTTTGGACTTCCTATGTGTCCTTGATTCTCCTGGTTATCCTGCCGTCACTATTCACTGGATCCCCTCATAGACTCCCCAGCTTCTGGGTCTCCCAGCTTCTGTTCTTGCATACAGTAGGACAGATAAAGAGCTTAGAGCAGCAAAGACGGGGGATTCTGGCATGTCCCTGAAGTTACTAGTCCCTTTAATTGAGATCACTTCATATTTTGATTATAGTGACACTTTCTTGAATGAATAAATTCCCCCGCAGCAAACGTGACGCGAAGAGCGATGAAAGACAGTGATGGAGAGAGCGTAAGAGCCGAGGGCACCGAAGTGCGTTTAAACATTTCCGCAGACTCCGCTCGTAAAAAAGAAATTACCATTCTTTATTTGACTTTTAGACTTTATTTTACTCGACTTAAAAAAAAAAAACATGGCTCCTTTGCACCTGAGGACCCGGAAAGCCGTCACAGATTCCTTGAGCTTAAAAAGCATGGGCTGACGGGTTCTGAGCGCTGAAAGAGCTTTTCCTCCTCAGGGCCACGTCCTTGCAGCCGACCGCAGAGGCGACGGCACACAGCCGGCCGATGAAAAGAAGGAGAGTGGCCAAGCCCCCCCGAGGCCCGCCAGCTGAGAAGCTGGCCCCACCGCCTGTCCTTTCTGATTGGGCTTCGCTTGTAATGTTGGGAATTAAAAAGGGCAGTTGGGGTCGTCCACTCGCCATCAGGCTCAGCCTTTAATAGGAACAGCACAGGCTCGCTATCCTGCTTGCGGTCCCACTCGCTTCCCTCTCCCTCCGAGAGTCTGGGCACGAGAGCATCTGCGGAAGCGGGGAAAATCCCCGCTTTTATTGCCCTCGGTGAGCGCTGGAAAAGTGAGACCACAGCACATCTCCATCTGGAGCACATCAGCTACAACACCTGGAGAGACCCCAATTAGAAAATTTAACATGGGGATTATGCAAAAAAAAAATAAAAATCTCAAAAGGCCAGCTTCCAGATCGCTGCTGTTTTTATTAAAGCTTAAGCAGTTTTCCAATAAGGGATTATGAAACGCCCTAACTCCCGTTAAATACCTTGGTTTGGAAGATAAACAGATGGTCTGCTTTGCATTCACTTGTTACCACATTTTGAGAAGAGCAAGGAAAAGAAGCAATGATTAGCTGGACGACCAAAGGCCAAGAATGCTGAATGATGATGTAAACAGTACAAAGTAAAGGCAAAACCAAAATATATATGTGCTTTTGTGATGAATGCCACCTAGCTGAGTGTCTTGACAGTCTGACCATGAGGAAAACTGCCCTGTTATCCATCCGTCTTCCAGTCACTTACCCTGGTCAGGGTTTGGGGGGGGGGGGGGGGCTGGAGCCAATCCCAGGCAGCACAGGGCACAAAGCTAGGCCGGGACTGGATACTATTCACTAAAGAAGTATTTTTGTTGCTACGTTTTTGGCAATATGAACTACATTTGGTTCTCGTCTGGCTGTTTACATACTTATCCAACAAATTTTTACTTATGTAAACAATAAATATCTTTGCTTCAGGTCGGTTTATGTTAGATATTGTGTATTTCCGTTAAGAAAAAAACATACATACAGATATTTTTAAAAATAGATGAAACAGAAAAATGTCACATGACCGAAACAGGAAAAGGTGTTCTTACGCTTTTGCTTCCACCATGAAGGAAATGATACCGATTCACAGAATCACTTAAGGCAACGTGCCTGTAGACACCAAATATGGGAAAGAAATTTGCACAGTTCTGGGAAAATGCCGCCAGCCGCCAGGTTATCTGGGGTTTCTGGGTCCAACCTGCATAACAGAAACGCTACAGCAGACTGGCCAGATCAGCGTATGGTGGGTTTGAGTGTGACTCTGTGGCTCTGAAGGTAAGGAGTCTGTGGCTGGAAGGTCATGGGTTTGAATCATCATTGGGCCAATGAGAAAGACCCTTAACCACAAAAACTTCTCCAGAAGCACTAGGGAAAGATGACTGACCCGGTGCACCGAGCCCAAGCTTTGCTCGAAGAGTAAGATGATACCAGTCAAGTTTATTTATATAGAACATTTAAACATGACAATAGTTAATCCAAAATGCTATACACTCCCAAGTGCAGCTTAATAAAATAAATGAGTTGTAAGAAAGAATATAAAAGTAATAATAAGAAAAAAAAACAAATAATGATGAAAAGAAGTCATCAACAATACAAATTAAAACAAAAACATATTAAGAATTAAAACATCAAGCAGACCCAAATGCTGAAGAGTAAAAATGAGTTTTATGCCAAAAAAGTGGTAACAGGGGGAGACTGATAAACCTTCAGTGACAAGCTATACCACAATTTCCACAGGCAAAAGCTAAGAAATTCCTATGTGCGTGTAGAAATGTACAGTATTACTAGTTTGAAACAAGTGCTGAGATTGTAAACTATGAAAATACGGTGACCAGACAATTTGTCTCAGGGAGGACACTTTGAGGTGGGATAGGACTGGTAAACTGCCAATTCAATTAAAAGGACCCGGATTTCACTTGAGCGCTGAGTCTCCTATAATCATGCACGTCTCAATAATGTTAATGTGACACAGCTGAATGAGTCTTTCAATCAAGGAAACAGACCAGTCAAAGCACAAGAACAGCTATTTAGCCAAGCACAGGAGCCTTACAGAATTTAAGTAGTCTGTAAAGAGTGAAGTAGCCTAAAGAAAACCAACGTATTTCTATACGCTGGTCACATTTTCACATAAATAGGAACTTACTGATTCAGAGTTCCTTTCTTGATAGTTACTGCACTCGATTAAACTGGTTTACAGATAAAGGAACATTGCCCTCCAAAGGCATTTCTGCAAACTACATCCAGAAACTTAGGCGCTAGGAATTTTATTTCTATTCAGTTCAGTGTCCACAGTGAACATAGGAAATAAAATAGTAGGATAACTGCAGTGTATTTGGCCATGAAATGCAGCCTGCGCTGAGGGTCATGTTTCAGCAAGTGCATCATGGAGGGACACCAGTCCGTGTTCATTCGTAGGTCCACCCCCCCACCCCCCTTCTGCCGGGTTCTTCCAGGAATTGTGGAGGCCCTGAAAATAGCGGTGTTTGCCTTTTCAAATCATACATTTGTGTGGTGCCCCCTGTTGACTGCAAACACTAACTGCATTAGGGGGCCCAGAAACAACAAATCTGCTCCCTGCCTGAAAATCCAAACCCAGTTTCTTCTCTGTCAAGTGGCTTAGAGAGCCGGGTTCCTCTCCGTCTTTGTGGTAATACCTACTATAGCTGAACCTTCACTATCAGTGTTGCACACGTGTCACTCTACTCTTGGAAACTCCAAGTCAGTGCAGCAGTAGAGGGGAGGTAACAGGTGATTCTCAATTGAGAGGAAGGGTGGGGAAAACACAGGGCAACTTGGTTTAGTGAAGGCAAAGACCCATCCTCATCTAGAATGATGTGTGCTATCAACAATAACAATCTGCAATATCATTAGTCCAGATTCATTGCTTCTCAGTTTCTGCTTTTACATAAAATGCAAATAAGGAAAAATTCAGTAAGTGGAACAGAGCACTCAAATTCAATTAAGATATAGATTCAGATTTAAAATACTTCCATTATTCTGGAGGAAATGGCTTAAGATTATAGACTGCATGGCACACAACTACACAACATCAGACACTACACAGTATTCATACAACAATTTATGCATTCAAATACGTGTGACATGTAGAGATGGTAATAAGTGGGTGAATATGACAATAAGTACAGTAAATATTGTACAAAAAAGACAAACAGATATTGATAGGAATAGAATAAATGTTATTGCACATGTGCACTAAGTGGTTCACTGGCTGTACAGTCTGACGGCTGTCGGAAGGAATGACTTCCTGAGGTGCTCGGTGAAGCATTTATTGTTGAGCAATCTTTCCCTGAATCTGCTCTTCTGTCCAACCGCAACACTGCATCTTTTGTCATTTTCCACCTTTTAATTTCTCTCAGAGGAATCCCTCTCTTTATAGCACTACCTAATTCCACTGGGTCCATGACAGTAGAAAACACAAATAGAAGAGCACTTAACCATCATGGATCTAAGCTGGCTTTATGTGGGAGGAAACCTTGGCAGAAGCGACACAAACTGAAGAACGTTAAACCTAAAACATTTGTGGGAAAATAAGGATCGAAATATCACTGTTTTCTCCATAGATCCAATTGAAAGTTTCCACTTTTCCCAGAAATCTTAGCCATGACCCATCGTATGCATAGCCAATCGACTGTCTGAAAAGCTCTTATACTCAATGTGCCATAAAGAGGCACACATCTTCCAGATGCAGAAACAGGGCCCTGTTACATTCATTTCCCATGAAGGTAGCCACCTGTTGCATATTTTAATTACGAGGTCCAGCAGCATTTCTCAGTCTTACACAAGCGTTGTTGCGGAGCAAATCCTGGGAGCCAGGAGTATTTTACTCGCAAGTGCTTTGGGATAAAAGTGACTAAATTAATGAATATTGGACCGTGGTTGGGTGGAGGAAGATAGTTTGAGGACATACACCTGAGAAAACACTGAATACTAGTAAGTCGATTTGGTCGTAAGTCGGCCCCTTATTTTATATGCAAAAATGATCATATGTACAGTACACTGTATAATAAAATGGTATCATCTTTAAGTCATATTGCATGTTTTTTTTCTAACCCTCTTTATCACCATGTTCTTAGTTCATTGCTGCCGGCAGCTGGAGAAGAAAGCGTCATATGCTCACGCTGGGTAGCACTTGCCCTGCCAGACGCAGCGCTGTCCCAGCTGCATATTTGCGGTCTCGGAACAGTCGTAAAGTTGATCAGTCATATGGGTCGTAGGTTGATGACGACCTGTACAGACCAAGCTGGACGGTGGACTCATAGTCACCTTCTCTGCTTTCCAGCGTCCTCCTTACTGCAAATGACATGTGCAGCTCCCGCAGTGGGGAGAGGCTGACGCTCTCAGACATGACCATGATCATACACCCACCCCCATGTGACTCACTGGTGACCCCTCCCTCCCCAAATACTGATATCCCCCATTATCATTAACGGTTTCTCCTTTGTGACTTTTTCATCCTTCCTGTACAATTTTTTTTTTTCTCCGTCTGATCAAATCAGTCAACAGAATTGAATGCTTAGCAGATGTTTTTATCTAAAGATAAAATATTTTTGAGAAAAGAGGCTCAAACAGGCCCTTAAGCACTTTCAAACCAATGACCTTCCACTCAGGTAAAGTATCACAACCAGTTTGACCAGTGAACGGTCCCAGGACGCCTTGCATGCAATCAATGAAGTGCAACAATACCCTATTTATACAGTGTGCGACTCGGAGCCCGTTCCAGAGCACTGAGGAAGTAGAGGTAGCTGATGCTGCCTGTGGTAATGTCACATTGGACAAGTAGCCTGTGAATGTGGATTGATGTATGGTTATCGTATTAAAAACAAGAATAGTCAGGAAAGAAAAGTATGCAGGGCAATGAAGACAGTAAAAATAAACCTAGCTACTTAAGTCACCTCTGTTTTTAAGTGCGATAAGTTATAAAAAGTATATTTGCACAGATTAAACCAGCTATAAAGTTATAAAGATTATCCCCAGCAGGATTAACAGCACTGAAACATGGGGGAGCCTGTATTATTTCTGGCCATATATAATAATCTATTACACATATTTTGACGTTTTGATAACATTCTTAGCATATAAATAAATGTAAAATTTATGTTGATGTTACATTCTATTTCTCTCCACTGCAAGAACCTATTTCATTATAAGACAGTCTAGGACTATAAAAACATTACTATTGTAACAGACACAGTATTTGGAAAAAGGCAGTCGAGATGAAATCAGCCAAACGCAGCACAAATAGTAAGTGAAGTTTGAAAACAAGTTCTGCTGGACTTTAAGTGAGGTCTGCCCCCCCACCCCCAACCAGTCATATGACCACTATCACCAGGAAAAATGAAGTGTGGGGTTGCGGAGAGGCTCTGGATTAGGTCGAGACGCAGAACTGTCAGACTGATGAGCTGACGGAAAGGCCGAGACGGGAAAACAGCAAACTTACATCCACCGCTTGCCCTGCTCTTTAAAAGTTTCCAGCAGAAGGTCCCGCGTATGTTTTAATGAAGAACGGCGCACGCCATCTATAGATACACTGATGAGGCGAGCGCCAGCCCTTGTTGACCCAAAAATCTGTGCTGCTTCTAAGTTACGGATTACAGCGGGGGAATCCGTGCCAGGCAGCAATAATTAGGATTTGAGTTTAGACCGTCAGAAAGCCGAGAGGTGAACCTACAAAAGGCACTCATGCGCAGCACGCTAGTGCGAATCGCACGATTCCGCGCACGCCTTCACACCTCCTCCCTCGCAGACCCCAGGCACCCGCCTCGCTGATACCAAACACGTGCGTCAGAGTGGAACCGATCGGGACGGAAGCACGGCTCGTCTGTTCTGGGGGCTGGGGAGAGACCCCCTCCATCCACCCACGCATGGCGGCGGCACAATCAGAGCGTGGCTGCAGCGTGCAGGCCTCCCGACGGGAACATAACCCCAGTGCTGGCACGCTACGTAATGGGCCCAGAGCTTCATTCACAAGAATCCAGAAGGAAGGCAGTTTGAAATGGATTAAAAAGCTGCAGGAGAACAATGTGTTCTGCTGACTCCAGACAGAGATTTCAGGTTTACTGATTACTTCCAGAATGTTATGACGCTGGAAATGCACCATTCCCAATTTACCATAACCCTTTCCTAGCCAACCTAATTTATGATGTGTGTGCAGTCTGTTCTCCTGTTTAGCTTTATTGCACGATAAAAAGCCAGCTTAGCCTTTGCTTAGAAAGACAGAAGTCGCTATATATATTTTGCAAGGATGATTATGAACCCTTCAGCCATTGGCTCGTGCTTGTGGCACATTTCTGTAACTGGTCAGTACAGAGAGACTCTACCAAAAGGAATATTCTGTGTTTCTTATCTTCTTGATCATCTTTTTGCTTTAGTTCACCGTGCTGCTATTATGGTAGAATTTTAACCCAACGAACACAGAAGGACGGCAAACTGACATGCAGCAAGCATTACTCCTATTACTGCACATGAGTTAGGTGAGTTCTCGTGTTGGTTAATCACATTCCCTGGTTTTCCTGAATGGGAATTCAGCAGCAGAGTCCAGCTTCAACACAAAATGACACAAAATCTCAGCAGTACAGCACCCCTCACCTCACCAAAAGTGCACTGTATTTTACAAACTACACAGAGTAGAGCGCCCCCTACTGACCATAAATACCACCAAGCAGCAACTTTCAATTCCCCCCAAGAGGGCCCCAGCTAAGCTCAGTGCAGGCCCAGCCTTCCTCAGCATCAGGCATTTGGTGGGCACGTGGGACAGGATGGCTTGGCTGCCAACATTCCAGCCACGCTGCGGTCCTCCGTGATTTCAGCAACTAATGCGAGTTGACTCACTGTGACATTTCTTCCATGTGATCTCGTAACGTGTGGTACAAGGAAGCACACGCACATTCCTGCGATCCTTTACAAAGCTGCCACCAGATGATGGAGATTTTCCCAATGGTCTGCCAACCAGCTGGGCGAGAGACGGGCAGTGGGTTGTAGGGGTAGATTTGCTCCTCATCTCATCCAGCAGCTGCTGCGCATGGCCAGCAGAGGGCAGTCTTACGCCACAGTGCCACCACTGATTCATGAAGTATGATGGTGACTTCATCCAATACGTAACAGCCATGTGATGAGGAATGACTCCTGAATGTGTTTAGGCGAAACTTTATTGTATACTAAGCTCTGCTGGAATTTAAGCAGCCATTTTAACTTCTTCCAACTGGAATAGCAGTCACACAAACAAAAAACATGAAAGCAATTCGGATGCTAGCAGGCAGCTTATGGCCCAGAAAGTGTTGTCATAGAATGCAGCTCTGCTTTTGGGCTGGGCCACTAAGTCAGTTCTGGTTGTGCTATTTTTATTTTTTTTTTACAGTGTGAAGAGGGCAATGAATTCATTGGGAAATGCAGGTATCTCAGAAGGACATGGATTCCATGACAAATTCAGGGGGCTCAGCACTTTACAGAGGCCCTTGAAATGTAAAAATTACAAAATTGTATAATGTAAGTGGGGCGGGGGCGCAATATGACGTTATGTGTAGCTCCTCCCCTGTAGAAATGACATGGGCACATCATTCACACAGAATACCCCCCCCCCCCCCATTACACGTGAAGCCTGCATCATCCACGTGGGGGGAGATGTTGTTCAGGTACAGGCAACTGACAGTGCAACCTATAGGTGTTCAGAGCTTCCTTGGGCTACATGATTATTTTGGAGGACTGGTCCTCCTGTTGCCCCAAAGTAAACCCCAACCCTGAGCTCTGGACAGGATGTACATCAGACATGGTTACTGGTTATTGACCAAAACCCAGAGTGTCTGTCTTCACTCAAAAAAATGTCCCTAATTTTCCATGACTGAAAAACAAGAACTCTGGCATCTAAGGTCCTCTAAGGTACAGTGAGGCTTGGGGACTGAGGGTTATTTCATATGATGGTCAGGTGTTAATAAGACTTCATAAGGCGCTAGATACTAGACATGCCTTTACATATGACCAGCTGCTTACTTGGGCTGGGCAGGTCACTTGCACCTGAAGTAGTCGTGCCAGAGCTTCAGCTTGTATTATCCATTATCTTATTTATTTATATATTTCTTTTAATTGCACACCATACTTCATTCCTCTAGGGGAACATTATATTTCAGCATAAAATTTTACACAATGCAGCATTGTTGCAACATTCTAGCTGCAGTGAAATTCAGTACTGTATATCTGAGTGATTGTGACTTTAGCATCCTGTTATACTAATGGGTAATTAAGTGTTTTTGAAGTGGTATTAATATCTTAAAATGCAAAGATACATGTTAATTATACATGAAAGTGCATTACAAAACAGTCCTATATCTATATTTCTTTAGTCTTTGGTTAATTTGCTATTGAAGAGAATGCAATACCATTCTGCAGAGTTTGAACACAGGACTTTAATACCTCCACCGACCCCACCTACCCATCCTGCCTGCCTGGCCCATTCTCTACGGCTGAAAGAGAAGGCGCCCCCCAGAGGAATGGAGGGCGCTCTTTCTTTTATCGCAATACCGTTCGCCGGATTTCAGCGTCTGCTGCATAAGAGCCGCCATATTGTCAGCCAGGAGACGCTGGGAGGTAATATAATATACATGCACTATATTATATCTTCCCCGTGTAAATGCACGCTTGTTTTTCGTAAAGTATGACCTATATTTATTAGTTATTGTAGCTGTTAATAATTGTTCGTGTTGTTTGTCCGTGAGGGAGTTATTGCCGGACTTCTTTCTCTTTTCCCTTGGCTATATCCATCTCCAGCTTGTTACGTTTAAAACCACAGTGAGGACAAAAAGCTACTGGAAATAGATCCGCACAGTTACACGGCCCGACTTGGCGGCGTCGGGTTTAAACCAGTCTCTCCTTGTAGCAAACGGGCTTTCCGAGGTTTGGTCCAGCAGCGCTCGCCGTGTTAGACGCCGAAGCCCTCACTCGGCTGTCCAGCCTGCACCTCAATGAATGACTACTTAGCCGCCGATACCGCGGTGTAGGGGTGGACCCAGCCTGGTGGGGATGTGCCGACAGCGGAGATGAACTACCGCAGCTATATGTGGAGGAACCCATGGGGACTTTTTGCGGCTGACTCCGATGGGCGCGAACCATTAACATTAGCCAACCAGCCGGCGTGCTTCAGGTGGTTCGCTGTGGTAACGTGTGTTAGCTGGCTGGCTAGCCGTGTCCCTCAGGTACTTCATTGGGGTAACGTATGTTAGCTGGCAAGCTAGCCGTCCCAGTCGGCGTCCCTCAGGTATTTCATTGGGGTAATGTGTGTTAGCCGGCCGGCTAGCCCGTCTCAGCCGGGGTCCCTCAGGTACTTCATTGGGGTAAT
>JABFEA020000138.1:5261888-5277719 GCA_019775915.2 Cyphomyrus plagiostoma | reverse complement strand
TTCATTGGGGTAATGTGTGTTAGCCGGCCGGCTAGCCCGTCTCAGCCGGGGTCCCTCAGGTACTTCATTGGGGTAATCTAATGTGTGTTAGCCGGCCGGCTAGCCGTCCCAGTCGGCGTCCCTCAGGTACTTCATTTGAGTAAGGTGTATTAGCCGGCCGACCAGCCGTCTCAGCCGGTGTCCCTCAAGTACCTCATTGGGGTAACGTGTGTTAGCCGACCGGCTTGCTTAAGGTACCATGTGAAGTGTATCACCATCTGCAGACCGACAGCGTTTCTCCTCCTACGGGTACCAACTAGACATTTTTCTTGCAGAACTAGCCTGCTAGGCATATTGTTACTGTGAGAAGCTACTGTAGGGGCTCCTACCTTTTAGGCAGAATTCATCCTCCCTTACCTTTGCGCATGCGTGCAAGGGTGTGGTGTTGACGAATGGCCAAGCGGGGACGCGGGTTCTTTATGGGTATTTAGGCACGCTGAAATAAACCCACTAGTTTTTTTTGGCGCTCTGCATATGTTGACTACTACTTCCCACCTGTTTTTGCTGCACCGCAGCTCCACACTACACGTTGGTGTTTCTGACCAGCACAGACTTACTCAGTCGCTGGATTATCAAGCAAGCTCGTCCCCTATAACTTGGCTAGTATATGGGGCGTTGGGAAAGCCTCTTGAGGTGCAACCCAAGTATGGTTATAATCACCTTATCGGTTTATAAAGGCTTCCTTTGCATATCACACTGCCGAATAGCTTTTGAGATGTTCTGATTAGGATATACACATGGATAAAACATCTACTCAGTCCCTAATTGTAGTGCCCGTGTTTGGCTCTTTGAGTTAGGGCTCTACTTATGATCGGAAAGTTGTCGGTTGAAATCTCGTGTTTGACTCGCTCATGTTATTATAGGACCTTTGAGTGAGACCCTTAAATTAATTTGCTCCAGAGACACTGTCACACTTTGATTTCTGGTCTTTGTTTCTATGTGGCTTTGGACAAAAGGGCCTATAAATAAGTAAATGTGATTTTTTTTTTTTTTTATGTGTTATTCTTAATGATACACCTATGCCTGTTTGTGTGAAGCATTGTTAATAAGAGCATAGGTTTGTCAGGGACTTGTTCCATTGTTAATTAACCTGTGTTATTTTATTCACAACAGTTAAAGTAAAGATAATGTTTGTGATTTGAAGATGCAGAGGAATTGCACATGAAATGGTGGTGGAGAGACATGATAAAGTACTCTTGGCAATGTCTCGGTGCTCTTGTGGTGCAGTCTTTTGCATGAGGCAGGAATGATATTCCAGGGAGCATGTTGTTTTTCTACATGTATATTTTTGTCTGGCATAAAGACCACCACAGATTCTGTCTTGTATATGACATCTTTTGAAAGCCCACCTGTGCACTGGGAACAATGCAGCTGTGTAGTTGTTTCAAATCCTGTTAAAGCTGCTTTATTTGAGGATAGTTCCCCATTCATTGTACCACTTTTACCTTTTATGTAGACTACAAGAATGATGGTTCCAGGAAATAAGATGAATTAAGGAATAGAAAGTACAGGAATCAAAAGTGGCAGGTGGATTATGGGACCTGGAATGGAGACGCTGTTGCTTCTCCTTTAGTCTGCGGTGGGTTGTGTAATGTGCTGTTGCTTTCATAGGCTGGCCTCATGAATGGAGGGTCTTGCAAAGCTTGTGAGAGCAAGCCACCTTGCTTGATCTGTTTTCGTGCTGAGGTTTGAAACACAACTGGGATACTTGTATTTTCAGGTGTGTCTGTTGCTCTAGTTACTTTCTTAGGAAACTGAAAAATATTGAATTATTCAATGGCTTTGTGTATAAAGGAACTAGCTACTTTATTTTCTGATGCAATCATCATGTCAGATTTAACTGTAGGCCATGAGCTGGCTAACTGGAAGCTTTACTTCCTGCTCCCTTCTCTTACAGCGCCCTCACCCCCTCGTCCAGAATATGTCCGGCCCGGTTCCAAGCCGATCCAGAGTTTACCCTGATGTGAACACGCAGAGGCCCCGGGAGTACTGGGACTACGAGTCACATGTTGTCGAGTGGGGGTGAGTCTCAGTGTGGCATCTTCAGAGTGCACCCATCTCTACAGTGTGTGATCAGGGGCTCAAGTTGAAATTGGTTGTGCATGGATACCATCCCTCCTGTGGGGAAAAAAATGACAAAAACCATCTCTTCAGAAGATTTCACTCCATCGTCTCTCGAAATATTTTGACAACTTGACTGCTGGTGGCTCCTTTGCTCCCACGCCAGAGGCAGGCTTCCTGTTTGGGGACTCTGCTGTTCTGTTTTACTGTAAGGTGGCACATTGCTCTGCAGGTTTGGACTCTGTATCTGAGAGTGGAAGGTTGCCAGTTCAAATCCCATAGCTGGCAGAGTGATGTCATTGTTGAGGCTGATTTTAAACTTTGTAGAATCTACGGTGTCTTTAGCCACATGGCCACGGATCCTACACCATAGCCTGACCCCTGTAGTAACATTTCTGGGGAGGTGCACATCAGGCTACAGTGTAGGTTATGTGACTATGCTATACTGGTGCCGTGGATTCTGCACAGAAGTATAGATCTGTCTTTAAGCCCTTGAGTAAGGCTCTTAACACTAATTGCTGCAGAGATGTCTAACCCCTTGCTTTTTTGTTTGGTTTTGTATGTTGCTTTGAATAAAAGCATCTGTTTAATAAATATAAGTGAGTGAAACCACGGTTAAGTTTAGTTTATACATACAAGTAGTTTGGAAGTGATATTGAAATCAAGAGGTTGCATTTGCTATGTGTCCTCTGCTCTCACTGACATGGTATGGGCTGCAGAATCGATTTAATGGTTTGTGAGATTTCTGTTGGGTAATGTAACTGGTTCATTCAATTTTTATGTTGTAACTTTTTAAGAAGTGGTTTGGCATGTTTGAATTACAGTGGTACCTCAGTTCTCAAACTTAATCCGTTCCGGACTCCAGATCGAATCCTAAAAAGTTCGAGTTCTGATTGAATGTTTTCCATAAGGAATAATGGAAAACGAATTAATTGGTTCCCAGCCCCCCAAAATTACACAAATGTTTTTTTTTTAGCATTTAAACACAAAATGAACAGGATAAATCAAGAGTATTTTTTCCTAATGGCTTCCAAAACAATAAATATCTTACCCCAAAATTACCCCGTCCTTCTCTGATCGTCCGCGCCTTCTGTGTGCCACGCCCCCTCATTAACCTCGTGTGGGATCCCCATGTGATCAGCTGTTTCTGGTTCTTGTCATTAGTCCTCTGTGTTAAGTCCGCATTTGTTTGTTTCCCCAGTCCGGTCATTGGGTGCGTTCGACTTGCTTACAGCGCTGGCTTAAAGCAACACATTGTGATCCCATAAATTAAAGTTTAAATAAATGACATAAATTCTCTAATAGTACACGTAAGTTAGTGGTTTATTTAATATTAGTTGCGCTGCTTTATTTGGTTAATTGTCCAGTCTGTGAAAAAGGCATTCAAATAAGAATTGCATTGTAGTACGACTCATTTCCTGTCACGGACAATTTATATTAGATCAGCGTTCATGGTTCGATTTATGATACTCAGATCGAGTACTAGGTCAAACTGGTTTGTTCGACTGTCAAGAAATTTGAGTTCTAGTGAGTTCGAGAACCGCGGTACCACTGTATTAGGAAATGTCCTTTTTGCTATATCAGGGTTTCTGCTTAAAGCCTTCATTATCACATTGAATTTTTTTTGCTTCTTTATTTTTTTTATATTGACTATTTTTTGTTCATGATGGTGTTTTCTGAAAGGACACCGCCTGCTGTGGTGGCTAAGGTTACTCATTAGAGGTTCATTGGGTCTGATTTGCCAGATGGCCAGAGGGTGGTTTTGATGTTGCACAATGGTACTCAACCCAAAAGTCTTCAGGAAAGCTCCTGCCGCCTTAATCAATGCAAAACTCTTAGCTGTGCATGCATGTGCAGATAACCTCTGAGTGTAAGCCAAATGTGGCTGTCACAGCTAAGCAGTTCTGTGTGGGTGATTATCTATTTTGAGAGGAATGTGTATTTTTTTTTTTGTGTAGTGTGACATGACGCACTATGTTTCCAGCTAAGTTCTCCCCAAGCGAGCTTGATGGCCGAATGGCCTCCTCTAAGTGTGTATACTTCTTATGTTCTTATGTTAAAGCACCACTGTTTGTCTTTGCAACACTGTGGGGAAACTGTAAATGTCCTCTGATTATTCCAAATAATTAATATTCAGCAATTTTGAGATTTTCCTAAAAATGCTCCATTTTTTCTTAACGCCTAAACTTGGTTTTAACTGACCTCCTGCCGCTTTCGCCATTTTTCTGTTTCACGCGTGTGTTTGCTAGTGTCGCAGCCAAATCCAGAATATTTTTGTTCCTCAGAAACCAAGATGATTATCAGCTCGTGCGAAAGCTGGGCAGAGGGAAATACAGTGAAGTCTTTGAAGCCATAAACATCACGAACAATGAAAAAGTTGTTGTCAAAATATTGAAGGTATTTCTCCCCCCCCTCCCCCCTTTCATTCTTCAGTTTTGCATGAACGGTCTTGAAATGGCAGCATTGCATTTGTGGCTGTATCTAGCTGTGTTCTTTATCTATGCAAAATCATTAATGTTGTATTTTCCCCACAAAATAAATGAAATGATACAGCCAGTAAAGAAGAAGAAAATCAAAAGAGAAATTAAGATTCTAGAAAACCTAAGAGGCGGACCCAATGTAATCACACTTCTAGATATTGTCAAAGATCCTGTGGTGAGTTGATTTATTATTATTTTAAATTCTAAGCTCTTCCTGTTAAACTCCGAATTCAGAATGAAATTTCACTTTTTTTTTCCCTTTCTGTTCGTCAGTCACGGACGCCAGCACTTGTTTTTGAGCATGTAAACAACACAGATTTCAAGGTGAGACGACTGGCCGGGAGAAGCTTGTTTTTGCCCTTACACCTCTGATGTGGTGCTAAATGTTAGCCTCTCGCCCTCCCTGCAGCAGCTGTATCAGACGCTATCGGACTACGACATTCGCTTCTACATGTATGAAATCCTAAAGGTGAGGCGATCCGCTTGCGATTGCCGTGTTTCTCGTGGGAGATGCTCTTCGATGCCCTAGGGTGGGGGCGGGGGGGGCGGGGGTGACTCCAGATTCCTCCTTGCCATTTCAAGGTGTCCAGTAACCAGTAAGGTTGTTTTTCCTTCCTGTGTTAATGGTATCAGCTCTCCAGCAATGTCAGCCTTTGGCTGTCTTTCTACCGTGTGTTTTTCAATTGACGCATTAATGTTTAGTATGTCTCTGTACGTCATCCTTTTGTCGTTAACATGCAGTCCATACCTGCTTCTCGCAGCACCATTCATGTGTTGCCTTTTCCCCGTTTCGTTCACCTAGGCCTTGGACTACTGTCACAGTATGGGGATCATGCACAGGGATGTCAAACCTCACAACGTGATGATCGACCACGAACACAGAAAGGTATCGGATGCACGTGCTCATCCTGCGTGTTGCTTCTGTTCTAGTGAGTTTTATAAGTTGTGCTTTTGATGTTCTAGTAGGGTGCTGCTACATTATTAATTTGCTGGTTGCGTGGGTCTGAACTCTTATCTAGTGTGTGGTGCCTTCTGTATTGGGCAAGTGATGCAAAAAAGGTATGCACTGTTACTGTGTAACATGTCTCCCCATGTGACTGCTGGCCCATGCTTGCTCTGGTCAGTTAACTGCGTATATGTCTGCAGCTTCGCCTTATAGACTGGGGCCTGGCCGAGTTCTACCACCCCAACCAGGAATATAATGTCCGTGTGGCCTCCCGGTACTTCAAGGGCCCCGAGCTGCTGGTGGACTATCAGGTAGGGCCTCTGCGAGATGCTCTCACGGTACTGTTCGAAATGAGCCATTCTTGTCATCATCACTGTCGCGGCCGTCACCTGTTTCAGATGTATGACTACAGTTTGGACATGTGGAGTTTGGGCTGTATGTTGGCCAGCATGATCTTCAGGAAAGAGCCCTTCTTTCACGGACACGACAACTACGACCAGGTCTGGGCAGGCTTTTGCACGTTTAGAACGTAGTGATGCCATTTGGTCACAAACCCAATGTCTTTTGCTAAAAGTACGACTGCTGCTCTCCTAAATGTTCTTGCAGGACTCTTAGTTATGGGGTTTTAATGAACTTTTGGCATGGACAACATCAGTGTGTGGGAAGTACATACCAGTGTTTCCCAGGTCCTGGAGGTCTAGTGAGTAACACAGTTTGTGGATTTCCCTGCTGAAATGTACCTAATTTAGCTAATCAGCTATTTACCAGGTTTAGTAGATTTGTTTGAGCAAGGAAAGGTGCAGCCTGTGTTATACACTGGCCCTCCAGGACCGGAATTAGGGAAACCTGGTATATACAAAGTTTTAGCTAAATGTTTTGTATAGATGCTACAGGCGCAGGGCAGGGAACAGCACCGAATGGGGTGGCAACCCATCACACGGCAGTCACACACCGTCCAGTCACACAGGCGTGTACACCTATGGGCGATTTGGTAGTGCCTATTAACCTCAGCAAGTTTTTGGACTGTGGGGGAGGCTCAGAGGAAGCACATAGGACCATGGGGGAGCATTGAACCAAGGTCCTACAGGTGTGAGGCAACGATACTAAACACCTTGTCGCCCCTTAGATGATAACATAATTTTAATATTTACAGCTTGTGCGGATCGCTAAGGTCCTGGGTACCGAAGACTTGTATGACTACATTGACAAGTATAACATCGAACTAGACCCACGCTTCAATGATATATTGGGCAGGTGCGTATCTCTGCAGTGCAGTCAAAATGCTTGTCAATGCTTGTTAATGTTACAGGACAGGAATATTTGATGAGTTGATGGCTTGTTACTCTTCTTCCCTCGCACCTACACTGTCCTCAGACACTCTCGCAAGAGGTGGGAGCGCTTCGTCCACAGTGAGAACCAGCACCTGGTCAGCACAGAGGCCCTGGACTTCCTGGACAAGCTGCTTCGATATGACCACCAGGCCCGGCTCACTGCCCGGGAGGCCATGGAGCACCCCTACTTCTGTGAGCGCTCGTAACTCTGTTTGCCCGAACCCTGCTCCTGCGAGTGTCCCTGACTCTGTTCACCCGAACCTTGCTCCTGTGATACAGACACAGCTTCACACATTATCGTTCCACCTATTTCTATATTTTTATTTCCTTCCCGCGAATACTATGCACTCCAGTATTTTTAGCATATGGCTTCTTGTGCTTAAATGTGCTACTGCACCTTTCTAAGTATAGAAGGAAATTCTAGAAGCGGCCCACACTCTGAAGCCTGTCTTGCAGTGGCGCTCTCAGCTTTATCATCAATAGGTGGCGCTGATTGACTTTAGATTTTGTGTTGCAGAACATTTTCTATGTTAATTTAACTACCACAAGATGATAATCTCAGTAAATCTTTGTAAACAAAAATTTTTATGTGCACTGGAGGCCATAAGAGTGGTGATGTTTATCAGGGTAAAACTGCCATATTCAATGTGAAATGTGGTTTGTATAAAAAAAAGGCATGTTCATGTGATAAAATGATCGTGTCTTAAACAAGGGTCTTGAATTTCACTTCTTCAGTTCAGTTTCACTATGCTGATTAAGCTTTCTAAGAACGCTGTTAAAAACAAGATATCTGCATTTGTAGATATGAGTGATGAAACACTCAGACCCGTAGGAAAGGAAAGACAGACACGACAAAATAGTTCAGCTGGTTTTGCTCGCATATCGGTTTACGAGATGATGGTCTCTTACAGATCTCCAGCAGAAGCACTTTGTGGCTCAGTGACTAGTTTCATCTGACAGGAAATCGATGCCACGCAGTGAAGGCACGTTGCAGTGTGTATTTTGTAGCACCCGCGTAGCGGTGTTTGGCCGTGTCCTATTGCCCGTGCCCGTGCCCGTGCCACGTCCTCTGCTCTATCGGGTGCCTTGAGTGATCCGGGTTTTCCCCGCGCTGACAGACCCCATCATGAAAGACCAGGCGAGGATGGGATCTGCAGTAGGGGCAGCAGCCGCCAACACCCCGGTCAGCTCCTCCAGCCCCATGGCAGGTGTGTCGGCTCGCATCACTCCTCGCCCGTGTGCTCTCTGTGTTAGCTGGACGTTGGTCTGGGTTATTTAACCAATCGCTCCGCCTCCCATTTCTGTTCTGCAGGCGTCACGTCGATGGCAGCGTCTCAGCCACTGGCAAACATCGTGGGGTCCCCAATCATCTCCTCTCCGAATGCCCTTGGGCCTCAGGTTCCTGCTGCAGCCGGAACCCAAACCTGAACTTACCTCCCGTACATGGACACATCTACACATATACATACGTACACACACACGTGAGGGGGCCGGCAGGGTACAGCGGCCTGCATTGGTGTTACTTTAATTATAAAAGACACGCGTGTGCAAACACGCACACACACCCTTGTTTCTGTCTCGTTTGGTAGCTATGTGTGGGAATCTAGTGGCACTGCAGAGATATGTAGCTGCCGTCTTTCACACTCAGTATCTGGACATGCAACAACAGGAAAAAGGACAATAAAATGTATTTTATATGTCCCTTAAGGACCTTCTTGCTTGAAGTGGTTGGGTAAAAATGTAAATGGTCAGGAGGGAAAAAGATCTCTTCCATTAATTTTCCCCCTTTTAAAGAGTATTATTAAATTTGTTTTTAAGGACAGAAATGACAAAACTGTTTGTTTCACAGTAGAAGGTATAACACTTTCTGGTCAGGTTTACTGTTCAGTGCTTTGTCTAATAAGGTCAGTAGTTTTTTTTTATTTTCCCCTGGAGTTTTGTTTTATAATGCATCCTTTTGACTAACAAGTATTTTTGATATCATGACCATTTCTTTGTAAGTCATTTTCTGTTTAACACTAGTGGGGATTTTTGTCCACACAGTTGAACACAAACATGTTGACATCTGGTTCCATGGTTGCATGTTATATATAAATTGCTGTAACACGCCAATTTATTAAACCAAAAAAAGAACTTTAACAAAAAAGATTTACAGTGCACACTACTACTTTGGCCAGGTTACAGGCTACATTGCAGTTATGTCTTAATGTCATTGATTTACTGACTTTTTTTGAGTAATATAAAACTTGTCTCGGTAAAACTTGTTCATTAATATATTGGTGTTTACAACAATGTTTAGAACAGCTTGAACGAATATATCTTGTCTTCCTATGACAAGCATGAGGATCTTCAAAATTCACTGTAAATTAAATCACAAAGTTTACTATAGGGACATTTTGTAGTTTTCCAATATTTTGTTTTATAAATCACTTTCATAAAAAGAATTGTTGAAACAAACGTCATCTGAATTTTTATCTTTATTTAAACATGACCTCCTCAGATGTTACTTTACCTCACTCTGCTATATATATGTATATTTTTTTTTTTTTTTTTTTTCTCTTTACCATGATTGATTTGAGTCACAGGGGAAGTGACTGCTTTTTTTCTTATTTGTAATTGAGCATCTGTGCTATTGGCAGTAAAGGGTTTAATTGCTCTGTGTACATCAAGGTTTAGCTAACATTTTATTCATTGCATGAACTCACCTTGCAGGCTGCTTATTAACGTTTGGCTGTGCTCTTTGGGAGCTGATTTCTCTCCTAAGTGACGCCGCAACAAATGTTTGTGCTTCTAAGATTGTATTGCAGCCGTCCGGTCTGTTTATGAAGGAAGGGTACAGCTGACAGTTCTGTTTGAGATGACATGATTGCATGTGCCAGTCAGGATCGACATCTGTTTCTGTCCCTTGTGGAGAAACTCAGCTGGCAGCGAGACACCAGTTGGGTTTCAAATGGTTCTGGAAGCAGTTTTCACACCACAGTAAAACTGACCCCAAAGTGGTCTGACCCACTTTCAGGTCCAGGATTGCAACAGTTTCACCCAAAATGCACAATGGTACTACAAAAGTACTTAAGTACTAAGTAGGTACAAAGTTCCTATGGGATCACATGAGCAAGCTATAAGTAGTGCTAGTTGTCATGAAAATGGGCAGAAATCACGTTTTGGAATAAATTCAATCGAAAGGTGAAACCTGAATAAAATTAACAGTGCAATTTTATGAAACACTCTACTTGATTGCTGGCAGGATGCAAATTAATTCTAATTTTTGTAATTAAGTGATTAGTTGTCAGTGTTGACACACCACAATGAAATGCATTCTCTGTATTTAACCCATATGTGACACAGCAAGGGGCAGCTAATACTTTGCCTAGGGTACCTCACTAGTCAGGGATTCGAAAATGCAATCTTTCGATTATGAGAGCACTTCCTTAACCATTAAGCCACCACTGCCCATGAACCCAGAAAGCCTTCAGCTCACACCAGATGTGGTGGGATTCTCAGCCTGAGCCAGGCATCTCCACTTACCCTTTTCCCAGATACCCCTCCTTGTCTGGAGTGTGGCCAAGACAACAGGGTATGGAGTTAAGACTGTAGTGGAGTTTCCCAAACCATGGAGTAGAGCAGTCATTCTTTCACCATTTACAGCTTCTGTACTTTATATTGGTTTAAAATCATACTCATTTACACTGGCAAGAGCTTCAGTGAAGTATTGTGGTTTTAAGGAGGTGGTTTTTGCCATTTCCCTCCTTGTCAGCACCAAATACTGAGCCTGCAGAAATGCCAATTCAGGCAACAAATGTGTTATGGTGTGGGTTGGGGCTTCTCAGATTCTACTGGATACACAGGACCGTCTAAAGATGAACTAAAAACACTTTGGGTGCGCACCTCTAAAGCCAGTCAGACACACATGGAGCAGTCTTAACCATTTCAACCTTAGGCGAGCGACACACATGGAGCAGTCTTAACCATTTCAACCTGAGGCGAGTGACCTTGGACATGAACCCAGGTTTTATAATAATCAATAGCGCTACAGACTGCACAACATACATACAGTAACAAAAAACGACATGAAAATGTATTGCTTGCAAATACAGCATCAAAATACTCAAAGGTTTTCAAGGGGAAATTGAAAAGGTACCAGTAAGTTTGTCAGGTCCTTGAGCATGACTGCAAAATATATATAAAATCAACACAATGGTCTATATAGACTCAGGGGGAGTTTATTAGATTATTAACTCATCTGCTTATCAATTCAAAATGTTCCTCCAGACAATCATGGTATCAAGACATACAGAATCACTAACAGGGACAGGATGTTCACTTACTGTGCAGATACATGACGTGTCACAGACCTGTTTGTGTGTGATTATATATATATTTATTTATTTATATTGTGCTGTGATTGATGGTGCCAAATTTGCTGGTTCACACATCTCAGAATCAACTGCCCTCCATGGGACTTTCACACACTACAGTGCCTTGAATTGACAGAGAATGTCTAGTCAGCAGCATATCTGTAGGTGAAAATACTTTGTTCGCGAGAGAGGTCAGAGGAGGACAGCCAGACCAGTAAGAGCTAACAGGAAGGTCACACGTACAACAGTTTACAAAAAGGCCACTCTGATCACAGCTCATCTAACATTGAACTGGTTCTAGAAACATATGGGGTTGTTTATCCGGTACTAGCTGGGTGAACCAAATGAAGGGTATATGATCCACTGTGTGTCATAATGACGCGGGCAGTGTGGGGCTCAGTGGGCTCTGTGCCTGTCACATGTATATCACCAGTTCAACCCTGGGCCCTTTGCTGCCTTGCTGCAGAAAGAGAATTTCCCCTTGGGGATCAATAAAGCTTCATCATATAGGTGTCACTTCTCCTCAGTCACTTAAGGTAACAAAACAAGCACAAACCATCTGCTTTTTAAACATGTACTTTATTACTTCTTTAACAAATCTGAAGTGGTTTACTTTCAAGGCAGAAAAAAACTCACGATATACCTGGAACCCAGCATCCCTGGCCATAGTTTACGATTATCCAAACAGAGAACTAGAACAGGAACTGGACGACATTAGGTGACCGGGTGTAGAGCCCAGGTGGACTGACATGCCATGTCATCGGTCCAGAGGAGAGTTCATGTTCAGCGTACAGCCTCCTCTAGCTGAAGTCATATGATATAGTGAGAGAGAGTGAGCAGCTATAGGCAAAACACACCAATCCCAGAGAAGTTTATATTACTCTTGTAAAAAATAAAATTTCTGCTTTAAAAACACAGGCTCCTCTAAACACACACCTGTCCCGCCACGAGCAAGGGAGGAACAGGGTGATATGGGAGAGAGAGAGAGAGAGATGAAGTGGCAAGAAATCATGATGGCAAGTTAAACATGACTGAGCTGCACACGGCCCTGAGCAGGAGGAACAGGAGAGACTGGAATACACTACAAATTACTGCATGTCCGTGCAGACATGGCTTTAAGGAAACCCCCCTGGGTTGGAAGGTGTGATCATCTGCAGTGGGGCACAGAATAGGAAGATGCTGGTGATGTGGGTGAGGGGGGGTTGTGTGTCAGGGCCAGTGAGCTACAGTGTTGGCATCCAGATGCTCACATTCCGCTTTGGTGACGCGTGTCGTCTTCAGACTTTCTCGCGTCAAGAAATTTGTTGACAAATTTGGGGAGGCTCAGCTCTGACAGCGCTGAGCTTAAGATGCTTTTCGAAGACGACATCTAACTTCAAAATGCTTCAGACCTATGGGGCGTCGTCCGTGTCCATTAACCATGTGAGTAGGGGGCGAGAGCCTAGAGTCACATGACACAGCACTTGGTCTTGTGGTTGTGAGGATCCTTGAAACGCAGTCTCTGCTTGGGCCGGTACTTCTCCAGATAGGTCAGCTGCTTGCTGTTAATTGCCCCCCTGCGCTTCCTGAAGAACAAAAACAAGTGGGGCACTGGCCACCGACCCCCCTCCAGGTAGAATTTTGGGAATTTCAACCATCATTTGCCAAACAGCAAAATGAAGTTGTTTTTACTCCAGTGGCACCTAAATGACACATAATACACAGAATGTACTTACTGCCTAATGAACTGTATGGCATCCTCATATTTCATTCCACTTTCGATCAAGGCCAATGCCACCAAGACGGGAGCCCTGCAGAGAGAGCAGCCAAACGGTGAAGAGCCCTGCAGAGAAATTAGCCAATCGGTGAACAACCATGCAGAGAGCACAGCCAATCGGTGAACAGCCCTGACAGCCACCAGCATCCTCCTTTACTACATGCACACCTGTCCAGTTTCACAGGAAACTGCAACTGTTTCCACCAAAGGGGGGTTCTGGCCTGTCGGGTGGGTCTAACGTGTAAATCTATATCAAGGCGCTGTGACGTTGTCACGGCAATCAGCTTCAGACAATGCTAAATGACAACATGTCAATGAGGAGCCAGGAAGACTGTGCTGTTTGAGAGTCCAGGCTTACTCTGTGACCTAATAAGGAAGGGAAAGGGCTGCTTTGTTATAATCCATGAGCGGTTATGCTGTTTGGCTTGGACTGTCTTCCTGAAGTGAGGGGGACGGATAAAACACTATAAAATGCGGAAGTCCTGAAGAGAGAGGAGCACAGCTTTGTGGACGTGTCAGAACATGGCGATGGGCTAAGGCTCCCTCTGACTTAACGCTGCGTTTAACAAATAAAAGAGCAGAGTACCCAGTATTGTAGAGCAGTTCCCATCTGAAGATTATTAAAAACCAGCACATGAATTTAAAGCAGCCTTGTAGCCTTTACAGGATCGGCAGGCCGGGGTCCCAGGGGGGGTGAAATGCGTCAGAAATCATGCTCAGAAAGAGGAGTGCCGACACACTTACAGCCAACCGACATTGAAACGGCCAAAACAACACGGATAAACACACAAAAGTCGACAGTTATTTGGGAGTAATGAAAAAGGTCATAAAAAACCCTCTTAAATGGTCTAGCGTGTATAATTCAGGAGACCTACTAAATAAGGCGACCCAGGACTCACCGGCCCAGCCCGGCCACACAGTGCACGGCCACACAGCAGCCTGGTTCCTCACAGAATTTGCTCCTCAGCAATTCCAGCCAGTCGTCCACAATCTTGGTGGGGGGTGGGGCTCCGTCGTCAAAGGGCCAGTCCTGGGAATGGGGAAGAAGCACCGCCATCGTGAGTGCGTAGCCCGAATTCGGGGAGGTGAGGAAGATGGCAGCTCATTGTGCCGTAACCCCAACTCCAATGTCAGGACACTACAGGGCAACGTGTGGATAGGAAGCACAGTGCAGTTTATACCTTAGAGCAGAAGATGGCGCTCTCGGCATCAGCGTCCTAATGGGATTTTTTTTAATCAGCGGCTGAGACACCTCCGTTTGCTTCACTTGGCATCTTCTCAGCATGTAATGGGATTACACTTAGGACCTTCACAAGATCACCAAGGTACAGGAGTAATAATCAGCGGTTAGGGTGCCTGGCACTGCTGTCTATCTGCACTTTGCTTTGTAGCTGCCTGTTGTTCTGTACCCCACTTCTGCAGTACTTCACTGTCCTGTCAGAAGGCCACTCTCCATTAATACAGAGAGAATTTGATTTTAATTTCTAAAGGGATTAAAAAAAATAATAACTTGACATAGAAGATCCATGGCCGGCTGAGGCTTTTGTCGTTAATATAAATTGCTAGAGGCTCACTAATCCGAAATGTCATGACTGCGATATTCAGATGGCTTTAGGGTTTTCGGCTAAATCCCCCGCCATCCCAGACACACAGAAGCAGTGTCCCCATCATTGCAGGAAGGGGCCATGAAGGCTGAGGGGGGGGGCCTCAATCCCTCCCGACACAAAACTATACGTTTTGTCAGCATGCAGGAGACAACTCCAGGCAAGCAGGCTGCCCAGGGACGCCAAAGAACATGCCCAGCTACAGTCCATATAAGACTGATAATGCAATGTCTAACAGAACATAATACGTAACACTCACAACTCAGTGTGTTAGGAAATGTGCATTCAATTCTGTCCAGGGTGTCCCCAGCCTTGTGCCCTGTGCTTCCTGGGATAGGCTCCAGGCTCCCTGCAACCCTGCACTAGAGAAGAGGCATGAAAGATGTATGGATAGATGGTTAAATGTGTTAAGGTTAAGCAGAGCTCTCCGTCAGTAGCGACCATGTACACTTGCCACTCCAAACTCCTCGGACATGGTGCTGGGACGACACTAAGTCTGTCTCTTGGCTTTTTGGCAAAAGAGGAATCGTCCCCTTCTGGCAGCCAAAGTCTAAGTGGATGTAAAGCTCATACTGCCAGTGTGAACAGCACTTTAAAAATAACCTGTGTTGATCCAGAGTCAACAGCACTCATGTATATTTCATAAAAGAAAAATTTGGCGAGCTTCATCTAGCTTGAGACTGGAGGTCTCAAGAATCTACCAGATTAAAAATAACTCTCAGATCCAGTAAAAGGTTAACATTCTCCCTCTGGAATGTCAACAGTAAGCTATTAATGGCACAGAGCCATTCTAAGACGCACTCTAATCGCAGCCGCCGCTCCCCACGCTTTCCCAATGCGACGGCCCGCAGCACCTGCCGTGTGTCAATACCGGCCCCCCCGCCATCCTGCTGCGGCCAGCATCGACTGCCACGCCTCTGCAAAGCAGCCTGCCTCAGCACAGGCGGCGCCCAGGGAAAACAGCATCCCCTTATGTTACAAAGAGAAGCTGCACAGCCACAGCTATTCAATGCAAAGGCAGACTCCAGCTGTGCTGCGCTGCAATCAGTCAGCAGTGACCAGGCCAGAGGGGCATCTCTGAACCTCGCAGGGGTCGCAAAGCAGCTGCATCTGATCCTGCGCCTCTTTGTCCAATGGCCAATCACTGGACAGGGACAGGCGAGGGAGATGTTAGGCAGGAGGGGCCAATCACTGGACAGGGACAGGCGAGGGAGATGTTAGGCAGGAGGGGCCAATCACTGGACAGGGACAGGCGAGGG